>VOQJ01044049.1:3988-21162 GCA_015052665.1 Apistogramma diplotaenia
AAATATTTTTTAAATTAAAACTTTTTTAAATGCCTGAATCGCATATTCTTTCAATTATTCCATCAATTACTCAAGAAATTGGATCAGAAATACTTTTTTCGTATTAACAGTTCATCTGCATATTTTAACTTCCGTACTGCAGTTTTTCACTGTGTGAAACAAACAGGGGGGCTGCAGCACAAAGTTCTCTTTTCTTCACTTGATGATCAGGTGGTTGACGAAGGACGAAGGCAGAAACAGCTGTTTTTGCGCACAGTCTCTAACAGCTGCGTGTCTTTGCAGACAGACTGCAGCTAAAACTGCTGCTGCTGTGTTCTCAGTACTTGTTGAAAAACTGGGGGCTACGTGAGAGTAAAACTGTAATGCTTTGTAATCACAAGCATCTCCTGAATACGTTTCTACTGCAGGTCTATATTTAGCCACTAATCAGCGATTAAAGTATAAAGAATATTTTGACGGGGAAAGGGTCCTTCCAGACAATCACTAATGCTAACACCGGCGCTAGCTAGCAACCTGCGGTCATAGCGATCTGAAGTAGAGAAAAAACAGCTGAAATTCTGAACAGTAAACTCACAGAGAGTAGAGCGACAGAGGCGTGGAAACATGTCAGCGACGATCCACTTCTGTCACAGCAATGAGAGGTGAGGGTTTTATTCTAAATCCTGATCTCCACTCTATTCCTGTAGGTGGCGGTAACGCAGCACTAAGCTGGTTTCTTGGTTAAACCCTCTCCTATACCCGGGAGCGACATATAGTCCGAAAAATACGGTAAACACACTGGGAGTGAAGAGACACGAGGGGAGAAGAAATGTTCACTGAATCAGTCCGAGCCTGAGGTTTGATTTCACCAAACGTTAAAGTGATTGGCGATTTCTGCTTGATGCCAATGATCTGACCCTTCTCAAACAGACTGACATCCACGACCACGCGATGTGTCTTTGACGTGGTTGTTTAAGAAATGCGAAGCAACTCATTGCATTGGATCACCTGAGGCCTTTCAGGGAACTTTTAGAACAACCTGATAATAAATTACAGTGGTCCTGCCTAGAAATAAGAAATTCATGAACTAGTTTTTCAGCATCACTCTGAGACAGGAAGTTTTTAATTTTAGAGATATTGCACAGACAAATGAAAGCAGTCGTACATATTTGTTTAATGTGCTCAGCGAAGGACACATCCTGATCCCTCACACTGTTAGTGGAGGCCAAGGTAATGCTACCATGTTTCAAGGGGTTTTAAGAGCCATATTTAATAACCCCAGTTATGTCTTTATGCAGTTAAGACATTCCATATCGAAGGCTAACCAAGTACTTTAGGTGTCTAAACATAACTAAGCTGTTTTTAGGTGCCTCAACTTAGCCAGTGAGCGAAAGGGAGAGTAAACAGTGAGTGAATCAGCAAGTGGAAACAAATTAAGACAAAATGTTGAACACAATGTTCCCCAAAAACCACAGGAAACCGGGGGGCAGAGAAAAATTATAACTCTGCCACCCAGCTTTCATCCTCATTTCGACTTTCTTTTTGAAAGTTTGCATGTAATTTTTCTGTGGTTTGAAGGAACTGTCGCGTAGTGGAAATCTCTTAGATGCACATTGAATCATGCGAAGGTCACAACCAGATAGCAATCCGAAGAGCCGATGTCAGCAGGCCTAAATTTGTAATGAGTCATAACATGAAGGTAATTGCTGCAGAGTGTATACAGTATGGCGTATAGGTACAGTTGTGGTCAGAAGTTTCCATTCACTCATCATGGGCTTGGATGTCATGGGAATCTTGAGCCTTGAACCTACACTATACATTCAGGATTAATTATATAAACACACACCCCACCCGGTGGTATGATATTACAATCAGGTGCTTTCTATTGAAATTGCCACCTCCTTGCAAGAAATCTGTCCGTGTCCACTGTTAGTCAAGTCAAGTTGTTAAATTCCAAACTGCCAAGACTCAGATTAACTCTCCCTTTAAAGCCCCCCCCCCCATTCATGCCTCAGGTCCTCTGCAGAGAACCTCAGTGCCCCGAATGAATAGGTTGTGTCTTTGAAACAGATGTATATCGGTACAATGGAGGAACTGTGAAAAATGTTTCCAGAGTTTGAACATTGTGTTAAGCCACCGTTTAAAGTCCTGTCAATACCTGCAGCGAAGTATTGATCTCCCGAGGGCCCGGAGCTTTACAGCTTATTGATAGATTATGTAGATTCTCTTTGCAGTGTTTGGATGAGCTGCCTTTGCCGTGATACGAGACAATGACAAGAGTCTCATCTATTTATGGTGACACGAGGTGTTGCTGTGAATTTCAAAACTGGCTTCTTTGTTGCCATAGGCGAGCTGCAAATATGGAGCGATTTTGGACAAATGGCTGATGAAAAACTCGGTGTACATAGACCTTACCATATTATATAGAGTGAAATGAACTAAGGCATCAATTTTACAGTTGCTCAGGACACATTCTCGGTTTCCTACCTTAAGTAATGCAGGTGTTGATGCGTCTCTGAGGAGGGAAAACCGGATTAGGGAGTAAAGTAAATTGCACTGTCACTTTGTGATGGGTGCTGAGGCCGTAGTTCCCTGTGACATGACTGCTACAGCGACTGACTTAAAAGCGAGTGACAAGGTGTTGCTATGGAGACCTCAGTGAGGAACCTGCAGCAGCCAATCCATGGACAGTTTATGCAAGCACTGAAATGAGTGTGTTTTGTGCAAAACATCATAGGACGCCAGGTTAAACATGACAAACCTTCCATTTACACATATATATTCACAACATATATTTCCCTGTACAGTAAGTGAGTGAAATAAAACCAGTAAAACATGTGTTAATCATTAATAGATCGATGTCAGCTGTAGTCGTGGGCTAGTTTATAGGCAATCACCAGGTTACTTTGATTGTGAGATCTCATTTTCTAATTGAAATTCTGAAGCAATAGCAGCAGCTCTACAGTATGCACTCAATTTTTTAAAAAACTTTTTAGTTATAACAAAGTTTTCACCAGTCAAATGACCTGCCGATCTACACTCAGGGGATACTTTATTAAAGTGACTTTATCAGGCAAGCAGGAGGGGTCGTGGAGGGATGGATACGGTCAGCAACAATACTCGGATAGGCTGTGGGGCTCAGCTGGTACTAAGGGGACCAAAATGTGTCAAGAATATCCTCCACACCATTACACCACCAACAACAGCCTGAACTGCTGATACAATCAAGAACAGGAGTTGTTTTTACAAACTTCCTTGGACGAGGCAGCTGGTGTGGTCGTCTGCTGCTTTAGCCCATCTGCTTCCAGGTTGGACGTGTGCATTCAGAGAAGCTCTCTTGGGTGAAACAGGTGGTTTCTCGAGTTACTGTTGCCTTCCGATCAGCCCAAAGCTCTGACCTCTGACATTAACAGGACATTTTCACCCAGAGAGCTGCCGCTCACTGGACATTTTCCTTTATTTTTTTTTCAGACCATTCTCTGTAAATCCTAGAGACGGTTGTGTGAGGAAATTCCAGTAGATCAGAAGTTTCTGAAATACTCAGACCAGACGGAACATGTCTGCACACCTAAACACACCATATATTTGCATTAACCTAATAAAGTGGCCATAATGAAGTCCATGATGAGCTGGTTAGAAAAATAAACAACTCAAATGTGCCTTTAAAAAAAACATTACTCCCTTCATGTAGTGAAAATAAGTGCAAACTGCACGCAGGCCAGAAACAACCATCCACTGCTGCTACTGTAACACATCATTGGCTCTTTCTCCAGCTAATAGTAAGAACCTACAATGGTGTTCAAGCTGATTGTGTACCAACCAAAACAAGCAACCAGAGCCAGCCTAAGACAGGAATAAAGTAAAGTTATCACCTTCCTCATTAGGTTGATGAAAACTGAAAATGCTGAATTACATTACATTTCAGGGGTGTATTTAATAAAGTGTCTGGTGAATGCATAACTCATCTGAATGACCAGTTAGAGGTGATTAGATCCTGAAGTTTGAGCAGTGTGTTTACCCATTTTCATAACCTGTAAAGGTCAGCATTTAAACATCTTTTCATATCATTTTAAGAAATACTTTTAGCATGTGCCCGTCTCCAGGAGCTGCAGCAAGTGGTGCATATTTGGTGACACGTAATTATGACCCACATTAAAAAATAGTTTCTGTCTTCATTTCTCTTTGTTGGTAAAATGACCTAAAAATTGAATAATTCTGGAAACTATGCAAATACCTAAAGCAAATGACCATTATGATTATGCATCATTGATATTCAGATGGAAAAGATGAGGCTCCTATTTTGTAACATCCATCAATATGGTAATTTTAACATTTACTCCCCCTGTTCTCCATTTCTTGGTTCTGTACTTTCTACTCTGTGCGACTTGAAAGCACTGCAGCTGTTTGAGAGCACACAGGGATGAGCCACACACACACACAGCATGCTGCAACACAGCCATAAAATCACTCTGTTTTAGGTAAAGTCACCTTTTCACTCTTTACCTACTTATTTTGATATTTACAGTAATCACTGAATTATCTTTGGCACAAACTTTCATTTAATTTGCTCCAGGCACTTTGGTCTCTAGACAATCCCCAGTGCTCACCCAAAGTATGCAAATAGTGGAGGAGTCACTGCAATAATTAAAGAATTGAACAAAAGGCAAACATGCTCATCTGTTAACAAAGCACCTTTTTAAAAGTATGTTGCCATCATCCAGATTGTGAGTAGCCACAGAAGGCTAACCCCTAAGTGGTTACATTAAGAGGATGAAGGAGTTGGAAAAATAGTGAGGGGAAAGGGCACTGAGGGATTTGTAAGGGAAAAGAGGGATCTTGTAGGCAATGTGTCTTTACTGGCACCCAGTAGAGATTAATAAGAGTGAGGGTGATATGTTGCCAGTTCTGGACACACAGGAGTAGGTCCAGGACTTTGCTGGAGAATTACAGTAGTCCAGCTGGGTGGTGACAAAGGAATTGATAAGGGTCTCTGGTACAGAGTCAGTAAGTAAAAGTCAAAGTTTAGAAATGTTTTGGTGACAGATTTGATATGAGTCTGGAATGAAAGTGTGGGGTCTAGGACAACACCCAGGTTGCAAACTTCTGGGGGAGGTGAGATGGAGGAACCACCTGTGTCTAGGAGAAAAGCTCCAAACTACCTGAATACCTCGTGAAAGCCTGCTGGAAAATGTAATTGCAGATCAAACATCACTGAAACCAACCAGCTGATTTATACCACAGTGACAATTGGAAACAGACTTGATGAAGGTGGCCTGAGGGCCTGATATCCTCTTTGCCATAGAATATCAGAATTGGCAGTTTCTGCCTGTAACATCGTTCAGCACGAGCGGATTGGTGGTGGGTCAGGCAAGGGCACCCTGACTGCCATTAGGTATCACGATGAAATCCTTGGACCCATTCTCAGACCCTTCACTGGTTCAGTGGGTCCTGGATTCCTCCTTTGAGCACGCCGATACCCGACCTCATGTGGCAACAGTATGCAGGCAGTTCCCGGAGGACGAAGGAATTACTGTGGCCCCCACATTCAGGGAGTTTTTCATTCCCACTGTTGCCAAGTGCTTGCTCATAGGGGGTCTTTTTGACTGTTGGGTTTTCTCTGTAATTATTGTAGGGTCTAAAGCACCTCGGGGCGACTGTTTGTTGTGACTCTGCACTGTTTAAATTGAACATCAGTATAGATATCCAGCACCATTCTTTTTTCCTCATTTAGATCTGATGTGTTTTCAAAGTGTTTCTTTAAACTTAAAAACTGTTATATTTGGTTTACTTGTGAGTGATTAATGTAACAGGGTATTGTCTGTGAAACCAGCACAAAATAAGCTACACTGTCGGCATTCATGGTAATAATGCAGTGTATATGCAACGTTGATTTCTTAGCCTTCAGGTCTATTTAAACAGAGAACACAGTGTCAGTATGTATTTGAGCAGGTAGTCTATCATTGTTTTTGGTCTTTGTATGGAAATGGTTCACATTAAGACATTTTGTTTTCCCTTTTCTTACAAAAAAGTTCATTTTTCTTTTCTCCCTGAGTGGCAGAATGGTGATACTTTAACTTTAACATACTGAGGTTGCACTTTTTCTTAGGGATTATTGCTATTTTTTTTATTGTGCTCACGATTTTGCTCATAATCGTGTTAATCATGGCACTTCCGTCAGGGCCGCACAATCTTGAGTAATAAAGAAACAGTAAGTTTACGCCTCAAAGAACAAAATCACCACTTTCTTGTTGTGCATCAAAGAAAAGCAATGATAAGGTTGAGTCCTGCTGGGAAAATTGCTGCGGCCCTCTCTGCATCAACAGCACGTGGTTCGGTTTCTCCTCTTCAGCTTGACTAAAAATAAAGCTGAATTGCAGCCAGAGAAGGTCAGTATGGATTATGGAGCAGTGTGCTCCCCGTGGAAAAGACTTGTTTGTTGTCCGTCCCAATGTCAGATCGAGAATTGGGAGGGAAAGTGCCTCTCTCAGCAGGTCCGCACTTCCTGTCAATGATAATCCGATGGAATGGCTGATCTGGGCTGCGTGGACCGAGGCCAGCGTGGATGAGACAAGCCGGGGTGTCTGCTTGAAGCTTGTGTAATGCTCAGAGGCTGTCCAGGCTGATAAAGCATATAGATGAAATTGACTGTTTACATAGATTGAATGTCGGATATGGTCATGTTGGAAGTGTTTTGTGATAATGCTAGCAAGCAACAAAACCTTCATCAGTCAGTGTGCACATCCTGATTTAATTAGGGTTTAAATCTTTAAGTTAAGCAGTGTTAGGGTTTCTCTTGGTCTGCTTAAGAGAATAAATTATTTTGTCCTTCCAGTGAGTCCTGCAAAGTTACCACATCACTAACTAGCTAACTCAGGCCAACATTTACTGCACCTAACCTGGAAAGTCCCAGCACACAGGTTATCATTTTAAAGTTTTTATTACTTTCTGTAGAAAACTCGTTCATCTTAGTTTTACTCCACATTTTCCTCCTTGTCTTCACACGCTGCAGTTTCAGAACCACCGGCCCAATAAATGAGCCCAGGTTGATGCTTTCAGATGGTCCAACAGCCAAAATTGTTCTAATCATATAACGCTGGATGTTCGGCACTCGTGCATGATTAAAGAACTGAAATTTCCTTTACTATCAAAGCTGGCTCGCCCATTGATTTCTTGTGTCTCCCAACTGATTAACATTGTTTCATGGTCAAATCAACTTTTTTTTTTCTTCATACAAGATGTTTGCTTTAAAGGCCCAGCTTTTAGTCTGCAACAATGAAAGCTTCTGCAGTGATTACGCTCACTATACGTGATCAGTGCCAGGATCTCTTTGAAGTACACCTCGACGACTCATTGCCTCTGAACTCCAACTTGCCGTGGGCACAGCTCACAGTGCTGCTGATGAGCAGAGGGCTTTAATCCTGGCAAAGCAAGTGATTGAAAGCGGTGTGAAAGTTGAGGTTCAGGTAGATGTTTCACCTGCTGTAGAAAGCAGTGGGATGATTTTTGCCTGGAGAACACCCTCCTCCGGGAAAGCGGGTTTCTATTCCCAGAGATTCGTGAAATGAGACACTGAAAATTACGGTGTTGATGCAGAGAACGAGGCTCAAATAACTGTGCCGACTCTGAAGAGCACAAGTGAGTCATTGAATAAATTATGTGTTGAACAGCCAACGTTCAGCGGCACGAATGCTCATTCAGCACACTTAATAATCTCAGACCGTTGCTTATCCTCATCACTTTCTTCAGTTATTTGACGACTTGAGAAAGTATTGATGTATAAATTTAGCAAAACAAAGGCGGTGCCCACCTTTTACATCCCCCCTCTCTTTGATTCTGCCACTTAAGCCACTGCAACCTATTTCCTTCCTGAGAAGTGGAGTGGTCATGTCCTTAACTAAAGTGTGCTTCATTGATTAAGTAGAAATCAATAACTAGGTCCATTCAAAATGCAACTAAATGATGAGCATCTTGGTTTCTTTTGACTGTATAACAATTAGAAGCGCAGCTCCGTGATGTAAGAGGTTCACAGCAAAATAAAGCAGGAGAGATGGTTGGTTACCTAATGTCCACTCTGTTTATGAGCTTCATCCTCGCCACACTGCATAGCGAGCTTCAGGAATGCATGTGATTCATGCTCATGTACTAGTCTTCTCCATCATGTCAGATGAGACTTGAGCTGTGTCTGAATTTGTTCAGACTCCCAATTCTGAGTTGCTGCAAATTCTGCCATAGAACTTTAAATCAGTGTTGTCCTTTCTATTCCTGTGTCTGGTTTACTGCGTGGTTTTAATGCCAGTGTTCGGTTTTGCGTACATGCATACTCTCATGTACATAATAATGGTGAAAAGGAAAACATCTGTAAAGTGCTTGTTCCCAGTTCTGAGCTCCGCATGGTTTCGGATTCAGCTGCTTTTCTTTCTTTAAAGCGTCAGTGTTTAAGTGTCTCGTTAGGTTTATTGTTACGAACGTTTGTGTCTTGACTCACTTCCATGCCGACATACTGACAGCCTAAGTGTGTGGCTGTGAGTGCACATGTGCCCGGGCTGATGCGTATAAGTTGCACGTGCATGAAACATTCAGCTGGTAGAGTCATAATTTGGCACAAACAACGTGAACACATGGATCCATTCTGCTTTGTATTGACAGATCCAGCTGTTTACAATGTGTCCATCTTCTGATGTTTGCTTCCAGCAGGATAACCCACCATGCCAACTAACCTTAAATAATCTCAAACTGGTTTCTTGAACATGTCAGGGTTTTTTTTTTCTTTTCTTCCTTCCTCCACAGTCACCAGATCTCAATGCAGCAGAGCAACAGGAGGATCACATCATGGATATGCACGTGAGAAATCTGCAGTGATGCTATCATGTCAACATGGACCGTGAAGAATTGATGCAGCTCTGAAGGCAAAAGAGGGTCAAACCCAGCGCTAGCAGAGTGTTTTTAATAAAGTCTCTGGCAAATGCAAGAAGGCTCGGTCAGTATACAGAATCCTCCTGCACATAATTAGTTAAGTGATCAGTGTTGGATATTAGCTGAACAGGTAAAACAATATGCAGTCATACTGTAACATTTCCCTGATTCTTTATACATTTTTTAAATATCTTTATAGCTTCTACAAGGGAGGTTAACAGGAATAGTTACAAACACAAACAAGTTAGTGTTTTAGTGTTTGTCAGAAGGTGCTGAGGTGCAGCAGGCTTACAGGCTCGTAATAAACAGGTGGAAGTGGAGGGAAACCTTCACTCTGTGTGCCGCGCACCCCTTCTTTAACAATGCTCAGGTACTTTAAAACCGAGAAACAACATGAGCAAAAACTACTAAGTGGCTCAATATGCAAACAAGTGCAACAGCAGCGTTGTGTACTGGGTGACGTGCTCAAACAAAAGCCTCAGAAATCTGCTTGCATCACTTAGAGCCTTTGCATGTCATCCCCACAGTGTGGGCTTGATCCCCTCGTAGCACTTTTCTGTTAATAATTATGGCAAAGAGGTTCAGTGTTGTGACAGCCAGCCTAACTGCACAAGACACTCTTTACTATATTACCCTTCACCTGTGATGAGTATTGAAATTACACTGGCCTGTGATGACCAGTGCTTTATGTCCGTCGTAATTGTGCGTTCACATTTCCTCAGGTGGCAGCTTTAATTGCAGACCAAGAAGAAAAGCTGGTGAAAGGACAACAGTTGAATCATTTCCAGAAAGCAGGCCATTAATTATGATGTGCCGTAATTGCAGATCTTTGGGGCCGGCCAATTATGTGATTGAAGAGAAAGCTGGCAGCCTCGGTCCCCTGTGTTTTGGAAATAAGTGACACGTTTTGGAGCTGACACGCTGTAGGTTTCAAATGTCTTCTTTTTTTTTCCCCCTTTTTTCTCATAAAATTCCTTAGGCGAATTTAATTTGCGCAGTCACGGGACACTTTTGTGCAATTCCTGGAATGTGATCAAGCTGTAATTAATGGGTAAGATTGAAAATGAATATGAAATGACAGCACTTGTAAAAATGTAACATAAAATATGATCCGAGACTTAATCAGGGTCAATTAATTCAGGTGACCAGCTAGCCTGACCAAAAAAAAACACAAGCTTTCTTGTCTGTACTGTATGATGTTTCTCATTAACTTGTTTACCTCGTTTACTTGTCGCAGAAGTTTTTCTAGTTTAACTACAATTTTCAGTCAACGAGTGAAAAACAGCTTGCGTGTACGCACAACAGCCACTAATAACAGGACACGCGCGCAAGAACATCAAAAACAAAACACACCCAAGTAGGGAAATAGAAAATTGCTACAAAAAAGCAGTGACACACAAGAAGCGCTCTTGGACATGAATGGGATATCCACTCGGACACATCAAGCCCGTCACTGCCGCTTGAGCTAAAGAGCACTTCGAGTGTGGTGAATGTTTTTTTTTTGGTTGTTTTGCAGCATTTTCTGTTGGCATAGTGTTTAATTTCTACATTTATTCATCTGTTGTATTTCTGATTAGGTGCACATTTCTCTACATCATTGTGCTTTCACTCTTAAATGTGTTTTCATATTTGTATAATTTTTGTGTTTGGAGTGTCTATCCCATCAGCTTTGATGTTAGAAGCCACTGGAATGTAAGTAAGCGTGCCTTTCACTCACCAATGCTGTTTCAATTATAGACAGGGCCATGTGCATCACCTTCGAATTACTATTCAAAAACAGCATTTAATACAGCAAAGCTATTCCATATTTAATTTACATGCAGCACATCCAATTGTGCCATTTTCTGCTATTATGGCAGCTCTAATTCTGTAGGTGTGGAGGACAACTTTCTGTATTTTACATTTGGGCAGGTGTTGAATTCTAATCTACGGTGCTCTACTGAACTGAGATCTGTGATTTGAGCTTTGTGTTCTCGTGCTGGAAGCAGCCATCAGAAGATGGTTCCACTGTGGTCATAAAGGGCTGGGCATGGTCAGCACCAATACTCAGAGAGGCTGTTGCATTTACTTGATGCTCACTTGGCACTAAGGGGCCCACGGTGAGTATCACCGTAGCCTCAGTTTCCTGTCCTTAGCTGACAGGCGTGGCAGCCGGTTGTGATCTTCAGTTGTTGTAGCTCATCTGCTTCAAGGCTCAATGTGTTGTGTGTTCAGAGATGCTCTTCTGCATCTCTTGGCTGTAACCAGTGTTTATTGGAGTTGCTGTTTCCTTCCTATCAAAAGCAGCCTGGCCATTCTCCTCTGACCTCTGACATCAGCAAAGTATTTTTACCCAGAGAGCTGCTGCTCGCTGGATATTTTCTCTTTTTCAGACGTCTGATCGTCTGTAAACCCCAGAGAGGCTGTGTGGAACAATCACAGCAGATCAGCATTTTCGGAAACACTCAGACCGCCCGTCTCAAGTCTTAAATCACCTTTTTTCTTCGTTTTGATGCTCAGTTTGAACTTCAGTAGGTCGTCTCGATCATGTCTGCGTGCCTAAATGCATGGAGATACTTCCATGTGATTGGTTGATTAAACATTTGCATTAACAAACATTTGAACAGTGGCCAGTGAGAAAATGATTGATTAACAGCATGCTACCAATTACTGCCAATTAAATTATATCAATATGTAGGCTACTAATATCTCCTGGGCTGATTTGTTATGTGCTGCAGTTTCAGTTTCATGAGTTTACACACTGATGCTTATAATTTTAGAATATAAGAGCTTCAGAACATTAGCAGATGGCACTGAATAAAAGCTCCTTTTTAATTTATCAGTTAAAGTTTTGTTTTATTTTTTTTCTTGCTATTCTCACTGCAACTTGATTTGTTCTTAAAATGCAAGCAGTTCTGCGACCTTGTTTGGTTATTTCAGACCTTCAGTCTTTTCTCTTCTCTTTTACTCTTCACTTCCCAATTACAATTCTTCTGTGTATCTCCGTCTTTTAGCTATGCATAAGCTTTCTTATCCTCCGTGTGACCTCACTTGGGAGACTGCTCACACCATCCATCATGGAAATCAATTGCCCTTAGTCGCTAAACAATTATAGTTACCTGTTTAAAATTTCTTATGTGTTAAGGTGAGAAAAGGGGCTACCTTAGTTAGCTCATTAATTTGCCATGTGTTGGATTGCCTGTGAAATGCTTTAGCTAACACATGGATCCGTTATGAGGTGGCTGCACACTCAAACAGGCTGACCTTACTGTCCTTTACCGTTCGCTGTGAGCACACATCAGTGACAGGGTGATGAGAGGGAGGCACGGATGCCCTTTCTTCTACATCTTTCTGACCTTTTTAAAATTTGGAAATACTGCTCTGGGCTCTCAATTGCTGAAGATAGATTGCTGTGCTGAGAAATATGTCGGTCTCTTTGAGATTATACAGTACTTGAAGGAAACACCTCGGAGGTGCATTGGGCGAGAGACGATGGGCACGACGAAACGTCTTACAAAACAAACCACACGGTGACAAACTAAACTCCTCTGTAACCCAGCGTTGCTAAGAGACGTGCCGTCAACTTTTATGGTGCGAAGCTGCCTGAACGAAATCATCTCACCTCCTTTAAAAGTTAATGAGTAAAATGTTTCCTCCTTTCACTTTCAGGTAAAAGATGTTTTTATGTAGGTTACAGCTATTTAAGGCTTTACTACATTTGACTTCTATAAGGGTGCATTATGATGATAGTTTTAAACATCTCCACTTTGGTAATATCAAACTTGGCTATCAGCTAATCTCAAAGTAGTAGCTATGGAGTCAGTGTGACTAACACGAAGAGAGGCAGTCACTTATGCTCGGTGCTTACCTAATGCTGTTAAATAGTGGATAAAAGCATATAGTAAAGAGAATTACTGTATATATCTTTGAACGCTAGCTAAGAATGCTGGTTAGCCATGCTCAGCTGCCCTCAGGAAGAGCAGAGAGCATTTCTAACACATCCTGTCAGATTTACATCTTCAGTTTTCACAAGTTCTCATCCTTCTTATTAACTTCCTGGGGTGAGGTTGTAGCTTGTGCATAAAAGACAGCAACCATAGCGTCAGTCAGCATTAGCGATGTCCAGTTGTGAACCTTCTAGCCATCTTTGTGTTTTGAAAATAGCTGTGACGGGCAGCGTTAGACCTGACTGACTGTGATGGGCGATTCATTAGCCAGTGAGCATTGTGTCAGTCTCCTTTATGGCTGTAATGAAGACCATAATTTAAAGAATAAATACTGTGTTCAATATGAATTGAAGCCTGTAAAGATGTGTGTTCGAGGGAGAGGAGAATGCCGGTTTAAGGCATTTTCACACTGGCTTCACTTGGCATCTGGACATACTGTTGGGAATTTTTGAATTAATGTTTGTCAAAACCAACTTCTGCAAATGTTATTCATTTAGCTAAATAGATTATTAATCAGCAGTGCTTATAAAGACATAGTATTTTTTCTCTGTTGTTGTTTGTTTTTGACATTAAAGCATTTCCTCCTGCACTTGTTTAACAAAAAAACTACCTAAATCAGCACTCCAGCTGGTTATCAGTCTGTGTGACCATATTAGCATATTATAAAGTATTTTTAGAGGTGGCTCACATAAATCTGGAAGCAGTCAAATTACAAGTACAGACAGTTCCTTCTGAACCAAAAAAAATCAAAATCAGCCTCCCTGAAGAACACAAGGAGGATGCTTTTTTCGATAATCGGTTCAAGTTAAAACCAAACATAGTATGAATACTGACATCTTTAAAAAAAAAAAGTCGAATATTTATTTATCTTTAAACTTTTGGCTCACTTGTGTGATCAGCATCGTTAGCGTCTGTGGCAGTAAACACACTAATGCTCCATTTCAGTGATGGAAACCATGCCTCCCCCGGTGGCTCACTTAAACACACTTGCCCTTTCAGCCCCACTTACCTAATAGCTGTCGGCACATTGATCAACCCCCATGCTGTCTGTCACCTCCCGTGTGCCGTCCCCGGGCGCTGACGAGCTCGGACAGACAGCGTCTCTTGCTTGTAAGGTACCGCGATCCGTGACCTTTACAAGTTTGGACCACAATTTACCGAAGATTAGCTGAGTCCAACATGTAAATGAATCCAGAGAAAGGGCAGGGGAATCAATTTCTCTTTAGTTTACATATCGCTGTATCTTCTGGGTTGAGAATCATTGGGACAGAACCAAAAACAATTACAAAGATTTCAAAGCAAAACAAGCGAGGCAATAAGCAAAGCCGAGATGGAGAGATGTGACCTTTTTTAGTTTCAAAACAAAAAAAAGTTTTAAGGTTTTTAAAGAACTTTTCATTTATGAGGGATAACTGTTTAACATATGGTGCTTTTCATTCTTTACTAAAACTTCATTTTCCTCAAAGTATTCAGCTCTCATCCTGCATGAGATCAGCTCTGTAATATGATGTCCTGAGCCACAAAATGTCAGCATCATTTACATCCATGATCACGGAGTTCATCTGGCCTTGCTCTTTAAATCCTCTGCTTTGCTCTGGATATCGAGCACTGATACGCTCTCTCCCCGATGGCGAGGCAATACTTTTTAAACCAATTAGGTGGCCCTGCCTCCCAAGACATCACCATTGACAAGTAGCCAATGCAATTTCCATAACAGAGCGACTGGCACCCTCAAGGGCGGTCCCGCAGCACGTGGGTGCTTCTCAGCGTCGCTCATTTGGAAAGTCGCATCACAAACAAGCCAAACACTTGTCTTGAAAGATTAGTCAGCATAGTTTTTGAGCTTTAATTGCCGGCCTTTAATAATGTCATCAGTAAAACCCATGACTGGCTTGATGCGAATGACTCTACCAGTGGCGTTTCTCAAGGACAATTACCAGTTTACCTTCCTCTCCGAGCATCTAAGAACACTGTGACCCCATATTCCAGCGAGGCAGTGAATCAGCTTTATTAGATTACTTCCCAACCTTGACCCCGCAGCTCTCAGGAGGAGGAGGAGGAGGAGGAGGAGGAGGAGAGCATCTGAATGTGGGAACTCATCTCACTCTAAATTACTTCAGCCTGCCTCCAAACTTCAGTTAGTGTGTTTTCCATCCTTTGGACTTTGGTGTTGTTTGTGTCGCCCTCTGGTTGGATGAATTAGCAGGACTCAGTAGTAGTAGTAGTAGTTTTTTTGATCGCATCCACTTACTTGGCCTTGGAAATTATTCAAATAAAACTATCTAATAAAGAAGAGCAAACTCTACTCACTTGATTTTCTTTTTTCTTTTTTTTTGCATCCTTGCCAGCATCCTGCACCGTACACCTTCGGAGCATTGATTGTGAGCATCCTCCCGAGTTTAAAGGTCAAAATGCAATAAGCCAGTGGGCAGCAGCAAAACAATGGCAGAAAGTTTTTTGGGGAAATTTAATCTATAATTGTTCTGCTACTGTTTCTGGCAATAACGATTAAATAACCGGGGTGAAATCTGTCTGGAGCCCGCTGGAACTCTGGCCGAGTGCAATTTGGAAACAGAGCTCAACACCATTTCCTGAAGAGCACAGATTTACCAGCTGTCAAAGCTTTTAGACGGTCTCACATGGATGTAGACTACTTGTATTTGATGTGACCTGATGTACCTGGGATCATCGTCCTGTTGCATGACCCAGCTTCAGCCACACTTTACCTGACAGACAGATGGCCTCACATTTGACTCTGTGATACTTTGGAAGACTCCATGTTTGACTCAAAGGCTGCAAAATAAGCCACTGTTCCGACTGCTGTTATGAGGTGTTTGTGCTGATAAACTGTTTGGGTTTCTCCAGACTTGGTGCCGTGTTATTATGCCCAAACATCTCCCCTGGCAACTCTTACAACGTGCTAAACACAAGATGATTTATTATTATTATTATTATTATGTCCTAATACATAAAACATTCGAAGTGAAAGAGTGTGTCTTTCTCTAAAAACAACATCTAATCACTTAATCAAATTAGGACAAGGCAACAGAAAGACCTAAAAGTGAAAAGCCAACCTACTGTTCTGAACCCTGCTGTAGATACTCTTCTGCTCTACGTGTCTATTTTTATACACAGCAGCAATTTCACTGTGTCCTCTTCTATAAATGAGTAAAATAAATACATAAATCAATATATTATGACTAATGTTCTTGCTGGATCTCATTTATGACAACAGAGTCTCCAGATGAACTAAAATGAAGTCTTTGGCAGTGGCTTTTACACACCAAAGAAGTCAATAATTGCAGTTTTACAGTGTCAAAATACCATGGTTTATGTCTAGTTAAAGAAAAATACTAAAGATTTTTTAAAGTACTTGGTAATAATAGTACTTGGCTAAAATGACAACTTTGCTGCGCTTCAGGGTTTTTGTTGTTACTGTTACCATAATAAGCATGTGTTTAAGGAGAGGGGATCTTTATGCTACAGTCACACTGGGGAAACGCTGTTTGGAGACCAAAACCATTGCGGCTGTGTGCGGTGAACTTGGGATGTCTTTGCCTGCCATCTTCACTGCAACTTTGGTGCATCAAGGAGGCAAATAAAACATCAATAATATGAAGTCAGCCTACTATCAGTTTATGATCAAATCAAACAACTTGCAAAAAAAAGCAGTGCAAACACTGCCAACCAATGTTTTTTTTCTAGTTGCAAAGAGATACCCGCTGATTTTTACTCTAGTGCAACTGAGCCATTAACATAACCTCACCAGACTATTACATTTGCTATTGAGCTTTTCACCTTTAGCATATATATTTTTTCTGTTTGATTAAATACCTGATGCTGTGCATTTTCTTGGTAGAGAAGCCTTGTGACACAGTAGACAGTGTGGCTTAAAAATAATGTATTTATCACAGACAGCATGAAACATGGACGAAGCCTCCGGGTTGGAAAAATGAAGGCGATGTGGAAGTGCCATTCTCCCTGATGTCCACCAGATGGCGATAGCTGAAGTTCTAAAATGAAGTGTATGGAAAATGGCTTTGTATGGCAGGCCGTTTTAACATAAAATGGGTTCCATCTGACTATCTGAAATTACATTTTAGATATCTAAAAATGCATTTTGACTAGTCAAAATGGTAATTTAAGATATCTTAAATTACATTCTGAGCAGTAAGAATAATCATTCAAGATACCTTAAATTGAATTTTGACTAGTCAAAATGTAATTTAAGATACCTTAAATTATGTCACCTGATTCGTCATTTGATAGGTCACACATATGCAATTACAATTTAAGATATCTCAAACATCATTTTGACTAGTCAAAATGACGCAATTGCATGTAGGCCCCCTTGTG
>VOQJ01044051.1:0-24696 GCA_015052665.1 Apistogramma diplotaenia
TGTTTTCACTGCTTTAAGGCATTGTAAAACCCAGACATTTTTATTTTCAGGGGAGGTTCTTGTTAGTTTTGTGTTTTTTCCTGGGCCAACACACTTGATATCTACGTGATGGCTCATTAACTACAATGACTTTGACACCCTTGATCCAAATCCATATGCAGTCGTGCAGCACGGGCACCCTGCAGGCTGGTGCCCAAACATGGAGGATGCTGCCACCTGCAGGTTGAGCTTTGTCCTCAGCAACATTACAGTGTAACACGCTGACCAACCTGAGCATTAAACAAAGACAGGTGAAGTGAATAACACTGTTTATGTCATTACAACGCAATGTTCTGCTTGCAGTTTGCGTGAATGTTGTTTTATACATGTGACTAATGTTGTAGACCAGGATCACCCACCCTCTGACAGCAGCGACCTCCCCAGGAGGACATTGTGCTCCATCACATGATAAAAGCATCCAATCGAGTGATCGAGTGAAACACTGGAACAAGGTCGATTCAGTGAGGCTCCTCAAAAGTCGTGGCTTGGTGGCATGAGGGCGGCCCAAATAATATTAAGCAGGTGGTTTTACTGTTGTGGCTCATCAGAGTATTTTATGGTGAGAATTTTTTTTAATGCGGCATTTTTTCACACATCTGTTCATCAATTTGTCCATCAGTTCATAACATCGTGTTTTTGTCTGTCTGAGTCTGGTGAATCTTGGAGTCATTCCCAGAACAGCAGGTAAATGACTGAAGCTATTCTGTCACGGGGGCACAACAGACAGAAAACAAGCAGAAACAAATACACGTTCACCAGCTGTACAGAAATGTGCCAAATACATATCAACCTGTCAGATGATTAGGACAAATATTTTCATGTTTTGCCTGATTACTGTTTTAATTGCTGCAGCTAGTTATTACAATCCTCAGTGGAAATTATTCAAAACCAAGAGACTGTTTTTTCGAGCAACTATGACTACATGATGGTTTCATCAAATCTACAAGCCTAATTAACATTGAGAGTAATTATTGTGAATCAATGCATCCTGCCCGGTGGCTGTGTTTAAATGGCTGCACAAGTATATTAATGGATAGCTTGTGGATAAATCACACTGAGTGGGGACAGACTAGTGAATCAGCTCTATTGACATCAGATATAAAATATTCCCCACTCGCTCTGAGGGCAGTCTTTGTCCTTCAAGCTTGGGTCCTCTACCAAAGGCCTGGGAGTTTGATAAACAATAGCCACAAGGAGCAGCTCCCTCCATGGAGAAGAAGACTAGAGGGCAAAATCAAGGCAGCACACAAGGAAGTTGGCCAACTATCAGAAATGCAGAAAGGCGCGATGAAGAGAAGGGTGTCTGAGAAGCACAACAATCTGTCCACACCCGAGGCCTTAGAGTAAAAAGGCTTGGCTAATCATACCAGAGACACAGAAACCAGGAGAATAAACGGAACCACTCAACCATCTAAGGCAGTGGTTCCCAAAGTCAAGAGTGCTGCAGCCCACTTAAAAAACAGAAAATCCCATGGGGCCCCTCTTCCCCCTGTCCTCCGATAGCACTGGCCTGTGAAATTTCCCTGGCTTGAAGCCTGTCTTCACTCTCATCGAAATACAAGAGAAAGTGATGCAGTTCTTTAAAAACTTGATTAGAAAAACGTAAACAACGCAGGATGTTGCCTATAAACTGCTACTGTAACTGCTACCCAGTCATATGTGCTAATCCCAGTATGTGACCCACATGCCACTGGGACATGAACCTCAATACAAGAGCAGTAAATTTAGGTCAGAGTAATGAGCAATACCACAAACAATATGAGAACAGCCCAACCAAGGCTGGATATTGGAATACCAATATTGAAAGAGCATGTGGGAGAAGGATACAACATTTAACAACAATCCTCAGTGGCTAGTGTTTCCAAGAGTGGATCACAGCAACCTCACTAAAGAGGATCCAGTAACCATCACCGTGGCAGACATCCAGGAAAGAGTCTCAAATATGAAGAATTGGACCGCACCAGAAGGAATATGGACCTTAAGGGTTAGTTCTCTCACAGAGATACAGTGATGGTTAATAGAAAGTACACCCACTTTCATTTCTAAAGTTTTATGCATCAGCACATATAAAAAATCATCTTGTCCTAAAATGAGGTAAATACAACCTCAGATGAACTACAAAATGTGACCTATTGCACAGTATCATTAGTTACTGAGCAAAAATTTGGCCAAAATACAGAAGCAGTGTATGAAAACTACATCTTAAAGTGCACCCTTACTGCTTCCACGGGAAATAAGAGGGAAAGTAGCAGCCAGATTCAAGTGTGAGCACCTCTATAAAAAGCAAAGGTTTGGCAGTTTGCTGGTCTGATGTGTGTTAACACAATGCCAAGAAGAAAAGACATCAGCAGTGACCGTAAAGTATTAGTTGCTGCTCATCAATCTGGAAGGATTTTCAAACAATCTTAAGTTGATTGTTCTGCTGTGAAAAAGATTATTCAGACAAACCATGCAATGTTCAGAGAATCTGCAAAAATCCCAAGAGCTCCGTGGGCTTCAGTTAGCATGTTAAATGTTAAAGATTATGACAGTACAATTAGGAAAAGACTAAACGCGTATGACTTGTTTGGTTGGGTTGCCAGGAGAAGGCCTCTCCTCTCTAAGAGAACATGACAGCACAGTTTAGGTTTGCAAAGTTGCATCTGAACAAGCCACACAAGACTTCTGGAACAATGTCCTTTGGACAGATGAGACCAGAGTGGAGACGCTTGGTCTTTATGCACAGCAGCACATCTGTAGGAAACCAAACACAGCATAACAGCAAAAATATCAGCTGTCAGCCACAGTAGTGGAGGGGTGATGATATGGGTTGTTTTGCAGCCACGGGACCTGGTTGCCTTGAGTCAAACAGGAACTCCTCGGTGTGTAAGAATTCAATAGTCAAATGTGAGGCCATCAGGCTGACAGCTACAGTAAAGTTTGGTCTAATTGGATCATGCTGCAGGACAATGATCCCAGGCATGGCAGCAGATCTACAAGGGATTTGCTGAAAAACGTGAAAAGGTGTTGCATTGGCCCAGACCTCAACCCAACTGCTGTGGCAGAACCTGAGGAGAGCTGTGCATAAGTGAACGCACACAGACATCGATGAACTAAATCAATGCTGTAAAGAAGAGTTGGCCAAAGATTCTCCACATCAACGTGAGATGATAAAGTCATACAGGAAAAAAGCTACTTCAAGTTACTGCTGCTAAAGGTGATTCTGCACATTGTTACGGTGTGTTATGTCATGTGATATTGTTCAGCTGGTTCTTTACCTAATTTTAAGACCTGGTAGGATCCTGAAATGTAAAACTTTAGAATTGAGAGAGGGCCTACTGTCCTTTTACCATGACTGTGTACAGTGTGCTGCAGTCCCTCCAGCCCCTCAGTTGCTCATTGTTTATAATATTGACCACTAGGGGGAGAAAGTGGATTTCATGACTTGAGCTCAGTGGTTTGGTCGTGAGGCTGACTGGTCTATCAGAGGTTAGGAGAAGGGCTCATCTGTGTAAATATGAGACATGTTTCTGTGGATGAAAGAGTCAGTGACAGCCAGTGTTCACCATCATGACTGAAATTACACACACAAGCTTCCAGAAGCACATCAGATTTGTTCTGCTGTGGGTTTGTACTGTAAATAAATGAATACATGAATCTAAATGTTGAACAAACATTCATCTTTCTCACACAACTGCAACTGATGATTTATTTATATCTCATCAATCATCCAGAATAAAAAAGAACCAAGAAGGATTTCAGTACATTATGGGTCAGTATTTTAGCACCAGCAAACTCTTTGTTTATTTTCCCTACATAATTCATATTGATTCGACTTTGTTTCAATCTATACTTGTCCCCTGGTCATCAGTGTTCCCAGCAGTGGCTCTATGCCAGCCCCAACCACTTGTCAGTGAGTGAATACACGTGAAAGCTAAATCATTGCAATGGAACAACTGGGAAAAAAAAAATTTTTATGGGAAAGAAATATAAGTTCAAGTGTTTGGCTGCAAAGTGAACATTTGTTTGTTTCTCAAAAGGTAGGTGAGACGACTGATAACACTTTAACACCTGTCACTTAAATGTGAATCCAGACAGTTTAGCAAAGATGAGAAAAGTCTGGCTACTGTGGCTAAATCCAAAGGTCAAAACCTACCTAAGAGCATCAATGCAGTTCAATCATTAATATACATCTAGACTGCTCCTTTAACCACCTAAATAGCAATAAAAGCACAACTTGTACACTTAACTTTGTGCATTAGACAAAGCACATGTAATTTCTGAATCTGTAAACTTCAGAGGTGGTTGAGCAGGAAAGCAAGTAAGTAAAATAGTGAAATATTTTCAAGAAAAATGTTCAGCATTGGAAGGCGTGTAAGAAACAGATGAGAAGGCCCAGGATAGTTAGCACCTCACTGAGGAGACACACTATTCACTGAGGCCCAGCCAGCCCAGTGTGTGAGTGACGCTATCCCTGGGATCACAGAAACACCATTATCAGTGCACACTGACATCACTCAACCCTCCACAGCAGCAACGCAACACCCATCCACGTCCCCCCCCAACAGCACCACCCGCATTCTGCAGCGCAGTCATTGTGTTCGTCGGTCAGCCCATTGTCTGCAGTGGAGCACGGTGGACAGTGTCGCCAATCTCTGTCCAAACCATGATCCAACGCTGCTATTGTGACCAGTCTTTTTCCCGCTTAACTTGACAAGATGGTGGTCCCGTGTGATGAGGGGAGAGGTTGTTGTCTGTTCTGCCTGGCACAGGGGTGCAAAGAGGACACAGATTATCGATCTGTGACACAAGTACAGTTGCTGCGGGGATGAAGCCTTGATGAAAAGACACATGCCTAAGCTGCGTAACTGCCAGTACCTCTCTGCTTGCTATGAGTCTAACTCTGAGGGAGCTCCTGCTTCCCAGATTTTCTGCCTCGAGTTTAGTCCAGGATACTTCTGGCAGTGACCCTCGTCTCTGAAACCAACCTCAACAAATGAAACTTGACTACTGGAAGTTTTTCCTCTTTTTTTGGCTCAAGACAGAGATCACTTTCTCTGTAGAATGAAACAGCGAAACCAAACAACTGTGGAGTCTTTCACACTGACCTCTTTGAGGTTGTTAGATGGGACACAGATGGATGGACAGCAACACGAGACCCTCATCTAGCACAAGTAAGTGTTTTTAAAGGAGCTGAAGCGCAGCATGTTCTCTTGTACAGACACGGGAAACAGAAAAGTTACTTGTACTTTTGGAAGCTTGAATTCTCTGAACATTCTAACAATCTACCCATGTTCTTCACAATTATTTAAGGTGTCTGACTGAGCTGTGCCATGCCTGATATGCAGACCTTTTACTACCCCATACATCGGTCCTCAAGCCTCTACCTGGACCCAAGCCTTATACAGCGACGTATCCTGGAAGATCAAGTGGAACTGTGGTGGTTCAGAGACCCACAGCACTCCTTGTTGTGCTACTGTGCCTCTGTGACGCTCATACTGGGCCTGGGCCTTGGTGGCGTGGGCCTCCTCTCCACTACCACGAGCCTGTCTGGGGAATGGCGCCTAGGTGTGGGTACCACTCTCTGCCTCCTGGCCCTCACCGTTCTGCTCAAGCAGCTCATCAGCTCTGCCATCCAGGACATGAACTGCGTGCGCAGTCGGCGTCGGATCGACCAGCTGAAAAGTGGTGGGAGGGCTGACCCCGCGCTGATTTTAGCCGTGGGGCTGGCAGTCATGCTGTGCGGGACCGTGCTGATCTTTGTGGCCACCATCGGTAGCCAAGGTCACGACAGCAGGCAAATGTTGGTTTCCGGTCTGGTGCTAATGGCTGCGGGAACAGGCATGGTTTTAGCTGTGGTAGGCTACAGTGCACTGGTGTACATCAAAAGAAGACGGGAGCAGAGGATGAGAAGGAGGATGAGGATGAGGAGAGCACGGGTGACACAGAGTCAAGCTGCCTGTGTGTTCAGTGTTTCTGGAGGACAAATGAGTCAAGCCAGGAGAGAGACCTCATCGAGCAGGACGAG
Organism: Apistogramma diplotaenia; assembly: GCA_015052665.1. Taxonomy (NCBI): domain Eukaryota; kingdom Metazoa; phylum Chordata; class Actinopteri; order Cichliformes; family Cichlidae; genus Apistogramma; species Apistogramma diplotaenia. The sequence continues at coordinate 6,047 of VOQJ01044051.1, forward strand.
CCTGATCTGAAAGGAGTTAGTCAGGGAGGAAGAGTATGTGAGAGGAAAGGCTGGATGCAATGGGTTAAGCTGAAGGAACAAATAGTAAATATAACAAAAGAGAGGAACTGGGGAGGTTGTGTCAATATCCCATTCAAGTCACAGATTACATTTTTTTGCAGTCTCTTTGTTGCTTGCCATCATCATTGTGCTGAGTGCTGATCATCACCACAATACAGTCACATCATTTCCACAAGAACAACCGACTGCTGTCAACAATGTCTCGGTAGTTTGATAAGCGAATATTTCCCTCCTTTGTACTGTCTGAATGCACTCGTTTTTACTGTGTCTGAGTGGTTATAGTTGTAAATAAAGAGTAAGTGTCACATCAAAGCAAAACATTTCTGTTGCAATTTCAGTAAAATTGACTTTATTAAAGAAGTGGATGTTCAAAAACGAATTTCATACACACAGATTAAAACAAAGGTGTGTGGGTGTGAAGTTGTTTCAACTCTTTGGTGAGGTTTCTGTGGTGCTCAGATTCTTTTCCCTCACTGACTCTATCAGTAAGCAGGCCGGGGCCCATGTCAGGAATCACAAAATGAATCTAAGTGGCTGCAGAAACAGGTAATATGAGCAGACTAGAAAAAAAAACCCAGCAAATTTGATTTAATATTTCTTGAGAAGTTTGAAGTTCTGTCTTTTTTAAGGGCTCACAGGGGAAGAAGGTTTCAATCAACTGCCATTTAAATGATTTTTAAGCAGTTGCTTTGGATTAATTGATCTGATCAGCCTATTGTGAACTGAAGGTCGTCGTCGCTGTCGTCTGTCCCCTCTATCTCCTCATCCTCTCTTTCTGGCATGTGCTTCTCACTGGTCTGGATGTAGTTGTCCTCGATGAAGCCGTCGTCGTCATCATCCAGCCCACTCTGAGTCCTTCTGACTGCGCCTATTTGACCTGACACGCTGTTGGGGAAAGACATGTCCTCGTGACCGTACTGGCTCACCCCATCAGACTCCTGGAGCAGGGAATGCCTGTAGCTGGCCAGAAAGCGATGTAAAAGGCGAAACTTAACAACCAGCACAATGAGGAGTGAAAGGGTGAGGACTGTGCCCAGTGCTACAGCCAGATAGGACCAATTCACTGACTTTGAGCTCCCATCTGGGTTTTCCATCCCTGATAAGAGGCAGGAAAAAATATAATTAAAGACAGAATCAAGAATGAAATTAAAGGTAATTGTTAATTTTGTTACTTACTATCACTGTCACCGATGTAAGTACTGTTCTCCGTCAGAAGATGTCTCTGGGGGCCTTTGTGACCTCCAACATCTGATACAGAAGCAGCGCGTGCAACTTCACAGAGAAAAAGCGTCACAAAGATGCTGCAGCTCCACTGACTCATCGCTGTTTTCTACAGAAAAAAAGTGATAGATTTAACCAGGACTGTGATCATGCATTCACTCTGGTCTAAAAGGGAAACTGGGATTCAGGGAAACACGAGGAGAAATTTGGACTCAAAAGACCATAACTGTTGGAAGACGCTTTGAATATAACTTGACCTGATTAAACTCAAAGCTTTGCTGAATGATGATTTTGTCCCCAGCGTGCAAATTGGAAGAATGATTGAACAGGTAATAACAACAAAAAAAAGGAAAGTTTGCTTATTAAGGGCTTTTCACAGATTGGACTCAATAACAACTACAAAACCAAGTTACAGAACAAAAATACAATAAAACACAATAAACTGTCAACAAGAATCTCAACAAAAAGTAAAGATGTTTTTGATCTGTTTTGAGTTCACAGGGTCAGCTTGGTGAAGGTTGAGCAGGAGACTGCTCCAGAGTCAGACTGAAAGGCTCCATCACCCGGCTCTAACGAATCTTCAATAAGCAAGAAAGCTCAGTGTTTGATGAGAATATGCTCCAGAGTGTGTCCGCTTGCAACAAATAACCTTTTTCACTATATGGTGTTATTTTACGACACAACAACAAGATATCCGGAGATCCACAGCACAATGACAGCGACACGCCGCCCACATTCATGTATCAGTAAATGTGCTGCTGAGCCGTCCTTCCTGTGCCATGTACTACCTTCTGTTTCCGCTGTTTGTTTGGCATAAAATATAAATTGATATTTTCAGCCATCGAATCCGAGATTATAACCATATCACATCAGGTAAAATATCAGCTGGGATTTTTAAACTGTGAGTTTGCAGAGGACCTCATTCATACAAGAAATATTGTTTTGCACCAGAAAGAAATGAATTGACCTCAATCACAAAATAAGATCAAAAATCTGAAGTTTTCTTTCACTCAGACAGTCACATGATGCTGGGGAGTCGGCCCGTCAGGCCTCGACGTCCAGAGGAATTTTCATAGTGCTCACTAATTATCTTCAAACTTAAAATAAAAGCAGTGTCATTAAGCAGATTCATGTACGTCCACTGTGATATTATTAACATCGCGTCACTGTTGTGTTTTCTTTCCAAATATACACTGGCTTTACTTTGTGATGCAGGTCAGAGCACAGTAGTTGTTTCACTCAGGTCATATGACCACAACAGACAACCGCTCTCGCTGCACACCGTCACTTACATTCTTCACACAGTCACAGCAGCCTCACTGTCTTCTTAGACAAACTGCAAACACACACACAAACACATCTAAAAGTCCTTACCTGTGCCACAACTCAAAGAGCAGGTGTTTTTTTGGTTGTCGTCTTCCTCCTCCGCCGCTTCAAAAACAATAAAGAGAGTGGCTGGGCAAAGGTTGCAAGACATGCCATAATGTTACCCTTCCTGCACCACATCCTCAAGATGGATGTTAATGAGTAACTTTGTCGGGTTTATACATTTTCTTACCTCTAACAGCTCTTTGTGAGTCTGTTTTTCAGGCCCTGAGTGGAATAAAACCTACTTTTGTTTTGTTTTTTTACTTGAAATAATTTCAGTATTTACTCTTTCAAAAAGTGGAAGTGGAAGTGATTAAGAATTTGCTGGCTCGAAACAAAGAGAGTTAATGAGTAAAAGGACAGTTGCACAGATGCATCTGTGCTCTTGGGCCAGATAGTGGCACTGTAATCACTGCAATCAGACATGAGACAGAGACGCACCGCAGAGCCTGCAGAGCCTCTGTAACAGCTCACAGTCATGTCACATAACAACAATCAATGTCGGAAATGAGGGGGAAAAAAAAGCACTTAAAGTATTTCTTCGTACAGAAAATTGCTCCTTTGAATGTTGTTTGATAATTGGGTTATAATCACTGAAAGCAGCGCTTTCACTGTGTCGAGGGGCAAAATATGTAATAATTTCTGTTAAGTAATGCATAAGGGTGCATCATCGGCTCCTCGTGATTTAATTTAGATACCCTGAATTATTGTGCTGAATTATTGTGCTGCACAAGTAATAAAACAGGGCGAACAGAGGCCAGTGCTGGAACATTAAGCAGTGTGGAGCTTGTGGGGTGTCACAGTTGAGCTGTAAGGTCTCTAATCTGAAAGGGGGGGGGGCAGCTTTATTTCCCAGGTTACCCTGGCATCAGCTATTTAAAATGCACCAAAGAGAGAGGCGCTTAAAATGCATTATGCTAAAATGCTGAATTTGCTGAAAAAAACAAAACAAAGATAAATTCAATTCAGTTTTAGTTATATACTGTAGCACCACTTCACTACGACAGTCACCTCAAGGTGATATAATGATACATGAAATACACCTTTCACAGGCAAATTCAGAAGAGACAGTTTTGAGTAGAGGAATAGCTTCTTCAAAGCGTGGAAAGTGGCCCTACACAAGACCCCTTAAGGTCCTGCTTCAAAGTGACATCCTCAAAGCGCACAGCGATCCTTAACCAGTGCTGCTTTCTTTGCTTATATCAGCTTTATGTCAGGAGTTCTTTCATCTTTAATGAATGTTACTTCATTTTTTTTCTTCTTAATCACCACCAGCCAAAATTTTCCACTTTCATCTTGGGATTTTGTGAAAATTCTCTCCTTGTAGATATTTAGTCAATTTCAGGTTTTATCGGACGCGCTCGTCCAGCATGATTATTATTTTATTTGGGGTCCTATCACATGGCTGAGGAGGTATCCTCTCACCCCAGCATACAGAGCTGGATTCACATAGAAACTGAAAGGCATAAACAGACAAGTATTCACTTCATTTCAGTTCTTTGGGTGAGACCTTGTTGATGTCAGAGGTCAGAGGAGAAGGTCAGATCACATTACTTTGAGCTGACAGGAAGGCAACAATAAGTCAATCAACCACTCATTACAAACAAGGTATGCAGAAGAGCGTCTATGAATGCACAACACATGGGCTGAAGATGGGCTACAGCAGTGGAAGACCACACCGGTGGAATTAGGGCAGGACCCTCAGAGTCCACCGGAGGTGGTGGTGGAGACCAAGATGGAGGCTTGGAAGGAGCTCTTGGGTGGTGGAGAAGGGGAGGAGGTGGGCTGCATGAATGAGTCTGAAAGGGAGAGTGACAGATGAGCTGTGATATCTAAAGCACGCTGAGCGGAGGCTGAAGGGAGGCGAGCAGAAAGATGATTGGAGTAGAAGTGATGACATCAGCATTGACACTGACAGCGTGGGAAAGTGGAAGTGATACACACACCTGGACACACTTATCCATTCATATGAATGGGTAAGTGTATCTTTGACTGATACTGTATTTATGTTTCAGCCTGTGAGGACATGTGTTTATATCTGCTTTCAGCTGACGGCAGGTTCACTGCTCCCACTGACAGTGTGTGGCTGCTCTTGCACTTTCATACAAGTTTAAAACATGTATGAAAAACATGTTTTAAAGTAATGTGACTGAAAACACTAACGCAATGCTGGACACTCTTCTGGAAAACAAGAGAAGAAAATATCCAAACTTTTATACTGTAAAATATTACTAATCCCTGAAAACAAAGACGTGATTGTTGCCTCTGCATAAGGCGAAGCACAACACCTCCTGTGAACACTAGAATCATCTACAAGCATAAAGTAAATCTGCAGTTCTTATAAATTTAAACTTGCAAGGCTGTGATAGACGTGCGGCCTGTCCAGGGTATGCAGCCTCCCTGCAGCCCTGAACTGGATGAGGGGATGAATACTGACGTGCTGATTTTTCTTGCATGTGTGAAAAATCCTCTTAATAATTTTGGGGAACGTTGCTTACTTATACATATTTTACCAACTAGCAAGCGTTTTTCTTATTAATGTATCATCCATCCATCTAGTTTGCCCTGCTGAGCTAATTCAGATGATTGATTGATCTGCTCCCACATTGCTTTTGTCCACTTGTCCATTTGCCGTTTAACAGTTCTTGCACATCAGCCCTCCAAACCAAAAGCAATCGGTTTGAATACATCTTTGAGTCTAAAGCAAGTAGGTGCTAATGAAGGTCCCAAAAGTTAGCTTGTTCTGTATCACAGGAATGCATTACTCACTTTGATTCGTGTGCAATTAAACTGCAAAAAGAATCTAAATATCAGCCGTTTAAAGCTGAGCAAAATGTCTTTGGTGTTTATACACCTACAGGATGCTGAAACCTGTAATTGATGGCTGCTATGGAGGTATGCTCTTATTTACAGCCCAAATGAGGTTAATAACCAGACTGCCTAACTCTTTGAACTGCAGTGCACGATGATCAAAAAGGGCTCGTTGTCACTCCCGCTGGCTTTCAAAGACTCTCTGCTGAGACGAGACGTGAAGAACCCAAAGCCAGTAACAAAACTGTCAAACTTTAAGTCTCACTGACCGTTATAATCTCTGTCTCTTAAGCTCTTCAACCACCAAAGCAACCTGAAATACAGAGCGCGAGCCAGAGAAACGCTTCATCATCACAGTTGCTTGTTTGTGCTAAGAAATATAATGATTGAGCAGAGAAAATCTAAAGAGACTAACAGTGCCAAGAGTGCTGTTCTTTTTAAGATCTCATTTCCATAAATAATTTCCATTTTGTGCTTGTAATTCGCAATCACAATGTAAAAGATGTGAGCGGCGTGGACAGAGCAGTCGATCAGGGACCAGCTCTGCATAAAACTTAATGTATTTTTATTCAGGTTTTATTGATGGTCTCTCGAGAACAGCGTGTAAAGCATTTGAAAACCACTGCAATTAAACATATGTGGACAAAACTGAGCAAACCTCCTGCTTTCATCCTTCATCCTTTGAAATGTAAATGACTGTTAAAGAACAGAGCACATACTTGCATTCTAGCAAAACCACACATTTTTAAATGAGGCTCCTTCTGTTACACCCTTTCTTTTCATTTCTGGAGCACATTTTAATGGAGGAAATATCACAGTGTTCACAACAGAAATGAAAGCTCGGCGCAGCACACAAATTAAAAACACACACACACACACACAAGTGAACCACAAACATCAGATATTTTGCATTAATTTAGGATCAACTTTCAGATTAACAAAAGCAAAAACAAAACAGCAAGTGCACTTGAAAGAGCTGATTATCTCATAGATGCTGAGCACAGACTTCCAGTGAGTTCACACAACAGCAGCTTCTGCAGTAGCACTGAAACAGTTCAGAACTCTTCACACAGGTGAAAAACAACACTGAAACGGATCAAAATGAACCTCGTTTGTACAACATTTGCTGTCTGATCATCACGTTTTCCATGTACAAAGAATAGAGTACGATTGAATTTAAAAAAGGCTAACAAATTGTTCTTAACTAAACGGCATGGTAATCAGAAAGCTTTGATTTTGGCCTGAAAAACTTAAGTCTTTCAGCTTGATTTTGTTGGATTTAGGCACAGAATCAACTTGGTTAGGTGTGCGAGGAAAGAATGTGGCGCACAGGTGAGGTTAAGATGAGATCACAGAGAAGAAAATAGCTTCTTAGGATGATTTGAAAGTAACGCATTTTGTCAACCCATCCATCCACCTCGACCTCCTTCCTCCAAAAACTTTCTCCTTTCATTCAGTCATACTCACTAAGGCCACCAGAGGGCACTGTTAACAATGAAAGGTACACTTAAGACGATATCCAAGAACGTGAGACTCCGTTGGGGGAGCATGTTGCTTAATGTCATTCATTAAATACAGCTGCAAAGTGCCATCTCAGTAGCAGACACAAGAATTTCAAAGCTTTTCTTAGTATGCCCAGACACTGCACAACATCAGATAAGCTTTTGCAACTCTAGAAATATGTTGCCACCATCAGTTAATTGATCTTGTGCCAGAAAGATCACAGTTTATTAGTTGAAATCTCATCTCCATCAGGAATGTGTGCTTGCATGTGATTCACTGATGTAGCACCTTGCTATTGCATTCAGATTCAGCATTTTGAGTCAGAGCACCCTCTGCCTCGGCTCTTCTTCTGCCTCTGCTTATTTGAATAAAAGCAGATCTGTTTCTGTAAGACTACAAGCTGACTGGTTCATTTTTCACAATAACTGGCACCTTCACCAGGCGAAATAATATCCTGTAAAAGGGATGCAATTTCATCTGTGAGAATTCCCCCACCATAGCCTCCTTTGTGCTAATAGAAGTGACAATCAAGAAGGATTTGGTTTTCCAACACAGTCCTTGTTGGTGATGTCAGAGAAACGTCATGGTTAAAAGAAACCAGCTTCAGGCTGCCAGCAGGAGACAAAATATAAACCACTGAATCCAGTGTCAGAAGGCCTCCAGCCACCACAAAGGGGTTTGCTCGGGGCTGCTTGTCCAGTGAGTGTAAACACAAGCCATTGAAAGATCTGAAAAGTCAACTGTTTTGGTTTGTGGTGGGGACGTCTCACCGCCACAAACCCCTCAGTCCCTGAGTAGAATGTAGCAGGCGCACACAAATCAGGGTGCCTCCTGACTTTATGCGCTCGCTGTCGTTCTCTTACCCAACTGCAACATGTTCGACACATACTGTAAATGTGACCTGAACTGCATGTCCTTGATGTAAACGTCACACACCTCCATGATCGATGTGCTCTTTGGCTTTCATAAAGCCAACTGTATGTGTTCTTTTCCAGAAAGATGGATAGGAGGATAAGTAACTTCTACTCATGAGGAAGCCATGAGGATAACATTAATGCATGAGAAATGTTACCAAGGCAAAAGACTTCAGTGCCTATCGAGCATGTACATTCATAAGAGTGGTTTAAAGCAGTATTACTCAGTATTTATTCCTCTCAGCCACTGCAACTCGATTGCTCACTTTATGTCAGATACTCTCCTCTCATTCATAGATGTCCGCTGGAACCAGAGGCCTGCTTCCCAAATGATTCGCCTTATCGACAGCTTGCTGCTGTTCTTGTTTTAAATGAGAAGTCATTTATGAAGGACTTTCCACTTTCACTCCAGTGACTGTAGGTGTGAAACACCTCTGGAAGAGGTGCTCCGGGTCTGGTGACTGATTGTCACAATCCACCTTCCTGTTCATGAAGGGATTTTTGAATCTTTGTGGAGCAGCAGCAGCAGCACAGGTCGCTCTGACATGACTCGGTCCTTCACTGGGATCTCCTGCCAAAAAGCCACAGACAGTTGCACAGAATGCAATTCATTGAGTCCTCTCAAGCCTAATAAATGTTTAAAATGTGTTCAGTGCACAAAATATACAAAAAAAAGTTAAAATGTTGAGATTTTATCAGAAATTACGCACAGAAATAAATTCATGTTATCGGAGTCAATTCAACATACTAACCTGGCGCTCTTAGGGGTAGGCCGTTGTCAAGACGACGACTGGGTTTGGTGACGATAAAGAGGTAGCAGAGGACACACACCGTAATGAGGAAGGCAAGGAGGACGACCGCTGCAATAGACAGACCGACCAGAGCACCGATACTGAGAGGAGAGGAGAGGAAAGGAGAGGAGAGGAAAGGAGAGGAAAGGAGACGCGTTGATGGGAGAAGAAAAGAAAAACGGAAAGAGAAAGAGTTATTTTTAAGAAAAGTATAAGGTGAGATATGCGCAATACTTAATTTCTTTCACGTAATGTGAAAAACATTTTTTATCCCCAAAAGCTATACAAACACACACACACACATATATATATATATTTTTTAACTGCATTCCGTATTTGTGTCTGACTTGCATAATTAATTAAATGAAATAATGAAGGAAGTATTTAACGAACAGAGGTAATTATCTTTCTCAAAGAGTATGGGGTTCAGTAATATCAGACAAGCGAGTTAAGTTGGGCATTTATTGCGCAAAAGGAAATAAATATAAAACCTTGAAGAAAATCTTGTGATTATTGGTGATTAGCTCATCTACTGTTAACGAGGCCGTTAATGTAATAAGAAAAGAAAAGCAGAGAAAAGGAAAGAGCGAGAAGTTATATAAAAGAAAGTCAAAATTGCACTTACCTCAGCCACCACATGTACCCGTACTCATACGGGAAAAAACTGTTGGCATCATCACAGCAATATTTAATATCGTTAAATCCACAACAGTAGATGGCAGCGGCAGCATTTCCAGGTTTAGGGCAGGAGAAAGAGTCCACAAATACCCCGTCAGCGCTGTAGTAACTGCTGCATTCAGCGCTCATGTTGCAAGAGGAAAAAAAAGAGGGGAAAAAAAGAAAAAAGGGAGAGAGAGAAGAAGATCCCAGCCTAAGTGGGGGTGCGCCCCTTGGTGTTGGGCCAATGCAGGAGCGGATTGTTTGTCGTGGGCAGCGTGTTTCTCAGTGGGTGAACAGGCAGAGAGATGAAGGTGAAAAACTTTGAATCTGAAGAAAACTGCAGCGTCCCCCCCCCTCTCTCTCTCTCATGAGCGCTCTCTCTCTCTCCGTGTGTCTCTAAACATACACACACATTCTTCATGTCTTTGCCTTCATGACTTTCGAGGACGTGACATTCATCTTACATTTCTGGAGACTAACAATATAGCTGCCTCACCCGAACTTTACCTTAATCCAGTAGTTCTCAAACTGTATTTACAATTATGACATGTGTTAGAACTTAATGAGGCATAGAGCCACTGCAGGTGTACCATTGTTGACTAGGGGATCGGAGACTGTCCCAGCTATCACTGGGCACACAATGGACAGGTCACCAGCAAAACTGAATTCAACATTTAGGCTGGAGAACACTGAAGTCACAAATTCCTCTTCAGGAGGTAATATGGGAATGGGAATGCCAATGAGGAACTGCCTTTAGTTTCTCAGTTCAGCTGCAGCTGATGAGGTGTGTGATCATTCTATTCACACCTAATCCAGCCTGAACCTAAAAGCACTTTTGGTCCCAGTAAGGAAAACATGTCCCCATTATGTTACAAATTTAGGTCCCACAACGAGAGAAAGACCTGAACACACACACACACATATGTTGCCTCATTCTACTTATTCAGTTTTAAACAGGATATGATTACTGTTAAATATTTGATTTAAGATACATGAGTGCAGTGCAGAGTATGACAGAGCTGTGATCTGATCATTTCAGCCTCACAGTGCTGAGCAGAGAAGCTACAGCTGCAATCAAGTTGATAATTAAAGCAGGCTGCTCCACCGACTTTTAATTCTAACTGATCTAAGTGTTGATCCTCCATTGTTTAAATAAAATAAATTGGAATGTGGACATTTTGCTCCAGCTGAAAAGGGGCAGCAAAGAACTGCATATACGCTCAACCAGGGAGCAGCTGCATAGAGCAAATTTGATGCATATACAGTAGCTTTATCCTCAGCCTCATGCAGGTACGTGCAGCAAATGTCTAATCTTTTCTTGAAGAATACACATAAGGGCTCTAAATTTGGACAGTGAAGCCTTATGCAATCACTGGATATTAAATGTTTAAACATTTAGCTTACAGTATACTTCAATAAACAATACTATACTGTGTGCAATGAAATAATCATTTACAAGCTGAATTTAAAAAGTGATGGGATTAGCAGTGTTGTCAAGTTTGGCTATGAGACCTCTGATTTTTATTGCATGGGTTTTTGACTGACATCTCAAAAGCTGAGAAGTTATGATTGAATGGACAGAAAGATTTGGGTCAACTCATATTATTCCCATCATAGCTCGACCAAACATCGACATAAGGAGAGGTCTGATCAGACAAGTAGCATGAGATGGCTGAAATGATATCTTTTGGCACTTTGTTGCTAGCAGACTGGACCAAAAGCACAGTTTGTTCCATTTCTTCAGTTGAATCTATTAAAAATATCAAAGATAGTTTGACAAACTTAAAATGGCTTTTTTACGCCAAAGAGCTACTAGCCTGAAACTTGGCACATCTCAGTATGGTGTGCAGTGTGTCCTTAAAAAATTGAGAAAACTGGATAAATGAAGTAATAAGAAAGTGACAGACCTAAAGAAAAATCTACAGCAGATGAACAGTCTTTGAAAGATATGTCCTCAATAGGAAAAAATCCAGCAGGCTGTCATGCCAAAGTATCCCATTACAAAATAATGACTTTCATACATAAATAGTAAATGTTTCAGGAATGTGACGAAATCGATATTTACGTCTTTTCTGCTGGACAAAACCAAACACGTTATTTAAACGCACTTTCGTCCACGACCATTATTTTATTTCTGCTCCTCGGCAAGGACGGACACGTTTCTCTTCTCTCCCGCCCTCCCTGGTTATCCTGCTGCTTGCTGAAGAGTTCTCTTTGCACTCCACCAAATTAAAAACGAATGGGTCTGGCTAACTGGGCTTTTACCGCTATCGACAGAATCCTTTCCACGGTGGTGCCAGAGAGGAGAGCCTGCTTGCCCTCATGGTACTGACCAAGTAGGCTACGTCTCTGACTCATGGGCATGTGGAGACCTCTGTGTCTGGCCGCCCTGTCGGTCAAACATGTGGAGGACATTTGGATATTTGGATATCTGGTAACAGTGTCTCTACTTATCGGGGCTGGAGGGTACCTGTTTTATCAACAAATTAAGAAGATCTGGCTTGTGCTAGTACTTTGGCTGGACTACATAACCGGATGGATGGGCTGAGTAGGAGTGTACAAACTCTAACCCAGTATGTACTGGACCTGAGCCACAAGCTGGATGCGCGTGTACCAGCTGGAAATTGACTCGCAGGTGAAGGGGTTTACAGTAGATCTGGAAAGAGTACTTTCTGCACAGTATAATGAAGGTAACCTGAAGAATTTGGCCGATTGGATTTTACAGAATGCCACAGTGATCTCAAGGCAACCTGACCCAAACAACATCTGCCTATCTGGAATTCGACTCCCCAGAGTCGGCCTTGAAGTCGGCTATCAAAATGCTCTCTGGGTGACCTGCATACAGTTGCTCTTCTCCCCTCCCTTCCTTTCTGTGACTCGTGGGAACTGTGACCCTGGCTGCTGAGTTTGACCATCAACACACCATTATCAGCTAAACTGTTTTGACGGGGAGCCGGGGAGAGGTCCCACAATATCCCGATCTAGTCAATGCCGGCTCCTCCGCCCTCCCGGTCCTATATTGCTATCCATGCTTTGATTGTGCAATCACTTGGCCAAGGTGATTTTTGGATTCATGTGGGGTGCCCCTAGGGGCACAGCATGGCATGAATTTTTTAAACTTAATTTTCCCTTTGTTTTGCTGGTTACTTTTTGAAAAAATGATAGCACTCTCCGGCTGCATGACTGCAGATCCCCTGCCTTACCTGTTATGCTGTTGCCTTGTATTCTTCGGGTGGGATTCTGGAACTGAAATCCCGTTGTATACTGTGTACGGGGTACTCGTGTACTGTTTGTATACTGTGTGGTGTGTACTTTATGCAATGACAACAATAAAATCTTATCTTATCTAGGTGTTGCTTTTTCCCTTCCAAAACATAAATGCTGGTCGTAATTCATGCCTGCAGAAACAACCAATGCCTACGTTTTCCCTCTGAGGACAAGCTCTGCTGTTCATGAAGCCTTCTACCTCATGCCTGAGGTATGCCGAATTACACAAGAACTCAGCTGAAAATCCGTCGCAAGGAGGTCAGGAGAGCCTCTTCGGTTGGCAGTAGTGATGGTCAGGCTGACAGACAAGGGTCTCCATGGACTATGATAATTGCAGATGACGTGATCTGTAGTGAGAGGAGGAAGCAGGTGGAAGAGAGTTTGGAGTGGCGGAGGTACTCTGGAGAGAAGAGGAAGCAAGTCAGTAGAAGCAAGACAGAATACATGCATTAATGAATAAGAATAACTTTATTAATCCCAGAGGGAAATTCATATGCCTGTCATTGCTCGTCTTCTATTTGTATGAGAACTGAAAAGCCTGACTGCTGTAGGTACGAATTATTTTCTGTATATCTCAGTTTACAACAATGAGAGAGGAGTCTTCCAGTGCTGATGGCTTTTGTTCCTTAAAGATGTCACAAAGTGGGTGATCAGAATTGATCAGGATGGCTTCTGACATCTTCAGTGTTCATTTTTCCACCACCTCTCCCAGCGTGTTCAGTCTGGCGCCAATTACAGAGCCAGTATTCCTCACCAGTCTTCTTGCATCCTTGTTTCTGATGCTGCCACTCCAGCAGACTGCAGCATAGAACAGTACACCTGCCACCACAGACTGATAGAACATCTTCAGAATTTTACTGCAGATGTCAAGAGGTCTTAGTTTTCTTAACAAAAACAGACAAGTCTGCTCCTTTTTGTGTAGTTCGTCTGCATTCAGGGACCAGTTCAGTTTTTTATGTAGGTTTAAACATAGATATTTATATTTTGTTTCCACCTCTATGTTCACCCCACCAACTTTCACAGGCTGGAGAGAGGCTTTAATGTTCAGAAAATCTATTTCTTTTGTCTTAGAGGTGTTCAGTGTGTGGCCCTGAGAAAGGCTGGTGACCTGTACAGGGTGTACCCTGCCTCTCGCCCTAGGTCAGCTGGGATAGGCTCCAGCCCCCCGCAACCCAGAACATGATAAGCGGAAGAGAATGGATGGCTGGATGGTGTTCATGAGGTGGTTTTTGTGACTTTAGTCATTGAAGGCTTTAACATCCCCCCAATATTCAGATTCCTGTCCATTCCTGACGCACGCCTGGATGTGGCAGGACTCAGAATTGTATTTGAAGACTGCCGTAGAGTGTGAAACAGGATGGAGCCATGTGTTTTTGCACAATTTGGTAAATTGCTGCACATATTTCCCATTCCCGCTTTCCTACTCAAACTGAGCACTCAAAGCAATTTTTAGTAACATTCACACATTTGTACAGTGCTTTACTCTATGCCTTTAGGCATTTTCTAACAATCACACTCACTCTAATAGGTGTGTTGGGGCAATTTGGGGTTCAGTATCTTGCTTTAAGTGACATTAGCATGTGGAACGGAGAAGCTTGGGCTCAAACTAGCCTCCTGAGTCACAGTTGCCTGACTGACCACTAAGAGGACTAGTACATACTGTGTATGCATGTATGTATGAGCCAAAGCTCACTAAAAGTGGAGTTTATCCATTAAATTGTTGCATTTATTATTTCTCTGGTTCCTTTGATCCAAAGTCAAATTGCATGTTTTTGACTTCTAATTAGTATTAATGCCAATATAATGCATATTTACTTGAATCATTGCTATATTTATCACTTTAGCATTTAATAATAAAGTACCAAATTAGCATTTCATATCAGGTAGAGCAAAAGTCCATTATCACAAATTTCTGCCCTTTTTGTAACTGCTTGTCCCAATTAGAGTTGAGGGGACTGAACACATGCCTGTGGATATCTTGAAGGAGCCATCAACTTAACATGCAGAAGGAAACTGGGGCACCCACGGGAAACCCTGTGCAGGGATGGCAGAACAGGAAGTGAACATGCAAACTCAACACAGAGCGGTCCTAGCCGACCAGGAGGTTCAAACCGCAGATCTTCTTGCTGTGAGGCAACAATAAAAAGCACTGCAGAACTTTTTCACGCACACCCTTTCACTTTGTTGAAAGGCAACTCTTCCTTTCTGTTCAGTCTGAGTTTACTATATGTTTTTTAACTCTTTCACATCATAGTCTTCATTCATACAACAAAGTTATTAGATGTTAATGTAGCTAAACCCAGAAATCTTCCCAACTGGCTTCATTCATTATCATATGCATGTGTTCCCTAGTTGATGAAAGAGTGATCACCAGCTCCTGGCTATGTGCCATCATAGACATAATATGGGTTTCATTCATGTTTTTCAAATCACCTTTAATGCAGCGCACATTCAACAGAAGCTAACTCACACAGACTAAATCATAGAAAATGGTTAGCTACAGTAAACTTTATGCTTTTACTACTTTTATTTTGTCATTTTCTGTTTATTTTTTCGTATTTTAAGCATGATTTAGATTTTGCTTCACAAAGCCCATCCTCATCATTGTGGCAGAAAGGCATGAAAAGGTTTTTGCTAACATCTGATATTTTCATAGATGCTGTCCAGTGTTTCCAGCACTTCAGAAACACATAAATGGTTCATCTGTTTGAAACTTCTATTCTTTTTTTCTTGAATAGACCCTCAGATTCGGCATGACTCATTCGGAGTGATTGCAATTCTATGTCATACTTCTCAAGCATTATAGGGTATTTACTTTCCATTAGAGAGTCATTAGTGAAGAGAAACTGTTCAGACTCAATGTGAGCGAATATGTGGCAACAGCTTGAGATGGCATTTAACCCTCAACAGAGCCTTTTTGCAACTATCCTGTCTTTGTCTGAATGACAAATTATTCTCAGTGCAAAGAAACCTTTTAAATTGTGACAGAAGTTACATGTGTACGCCATCTGAGACTTGTACTTCCTCAGTAATCAAGGGATATTACAAATAAATAAATGCAAACCTGACCACATTTCCAATCAATAGCACTCACCACAGTTTCTACGGTGTGTGTGTGTGTGTGTGTTATTGATTGTACTGTAAAAAGGTCAACAGAAGCATGGTTGCTGTATGAACAGGCTCATTACTGGTGTAAGTCTTACTGCTGTAGCTGCTTCTCAGTGAAAGTGCTTACATCAAGTAGAAACCTCCTTAGCTAAAAATGAAGCCAGTGCACAGCTGCCACATTTGTTCGATGGAAGTATAAATGCAAAAACAGTTTGTACAGTTCTAATGAGCTCGAAAGTCAATATTTGGTACGACCAGCTTTATTCTTCATCACTGAACTCCCTTAGGCAGCTTTCTTGTCATTTCTTTAAGAAGTCTCTTTGAAGTAGACTTAAGTAGGCTCTTCTCTGGATATTGGCTGCCTTCTGTTCCATTTTTTGTCATGATGATGATGATGATGTTTTTCTATCCAGGTACGCTTTTACTATATCAGCAGTGTTTGGGATCATTGTCGTGCTGAAAAATGAAGCTGCTGTCATGCATCAAAATCTGATGGTACTTTTCTGTGTTTATAATTCCACAAATTGGGAGAAGCTCACCATGACACAGCCTCCATCTTCTTTAACAGATGGCTGTGGACACTCGCTGTCATACCGCTCTATAATTCACTGAATGAGTAAATTACTTAAGCACAAATTCATGTGATCAGTTGGTTCATTTCAATAAATGTGAAACACCAGAGGCGTGGTGCTCCTGCAAGATATATTGCTTCTGTTTAATAAAGCTATCTACATGATTGACAGTGGATGGCAGTGAATTAATACAAGCTCTTAACAAGACCACAGGCTGCCTGGATGAGGGGATTCCAAAAGGGTGATAAGGTGCAGCATGACTGGATATAAGGAATCTGCACATAAAAGTCAGTCTGCAGTCTGAACAGAGCACAGAATGTTGCATTGGTTACAAGCATGAACGTCAGGAGTGTTAAAGGCTGAAAGCAATCAAACAAAAGGGGAGAAAGTATTGACTGATTGATGGTTGATTGGCTGATTTTTTAAAATTTACCAATCTGATTAAGTTTTTCTGTGTAAATCATAATCACACAAATCTTTGAGCTTTACAAATTGGGTGTCAGTAAAGATGAATGTCAGCAACATTACGATCAAAATGTGAAGGAGAGACAGCTCTCCTGCCACCTACACACAGGCAGTGACGTGTGGTGGTCGTCTTCCCTGGTGAGGCGCTGACGTCATCACATCAGATTTACAAACATATGAACCTACAGAGCAGCTCATTCACCATTTGATTGGCAACAGTTAGGTGTTCTGTTTAAATTTTCATATCAGGATTCTTTACATATACAAACTAGGATAGAAAAAATAACTTTAAAAAAAGTTATTATCTTCATACCTTATAAATGAAGTTCATGCACCTCCTTTTGAAGAACAGCATCGATAACTTGTTTGCTAACTGTTTACTGTAGCTTTCTGTCGAATTCTATTATTCTGCAGCCGAGGAGTCGTAAGAAGACGCACCAGGATCACCAGCGCCCCCTGCCATGACGCATGAGCACTGCGTGCACAAGAAACATTACACACATACAGTTGTTGATAAAGAAAAACACTGTGCTTTATATACACCAGCTAAAATATAAAAATATAGTTCATATGGTAAAAGTGTTTGAACATTTTAATAGCGACATGCAGGACAGCAATACGGTCTCACTGCATAGCATGCCAGCATGGTTAGCGTAGTCATTGTGCAATCCACGCTGAGGCCCAGCCTCACCACTCATATCTTTGTAGTATTTGAACTGTAAACGTGAAAATTCAGCGATTTTGAAAAAAATAATACAAAAATGGTGAAGTTAAACAGAAAAGAACTTCTGCAAACAGAAAAGAACTATAGAATAAATATAACCATTTAATTTATTTTTTCATTTTGTTTTTCCATGATGACAGGTGAGGCCGGGCCTCACCTGCCTCCCCTGACTGCACGTCACTGCACACAGGGTTTTTCATCTTAACACGCAGAAACACAATACATGTATAATGCTGAAATAATCCTGATGTCAGAGTGTAAACTAAAAAGTGGCAGAAAAATGGTGACAGAGAAAAACAGAATTTAGCAGTTTGGAGAAAGACAGATCAGATTATTGAACAGTGATGAATGTGAACATTTAACACCCCTCATCATTTGCGCCGATGTAGCAGTCACCTTTGTTCTTAGTCTTGGTTTGGTTTGCAAAAATGCTTGAATCTGCTAAATGTTGTCCTTACGTGGATTGTCATGGAGTATGTTGAGGCTCACAGCAGATGACCTGTGGATGCTGAACATGTCTGCCCAGTTTAAATGAATGAGAAACACACCAGGCCTGACTGCTCGCTCTAATCCCAGATTATCTCTGGCAGACCAATCCAGAAACAGGGAAAAATTGGCAGAAGAAAGGGGATTATTTGACAGTGGTGGGGGATTGTGGAGCAGTGTGGCAGTTCAAACACATACCTACTTGTTTATAAAATCACTCGCACAGACGTCTTCACAAACGCAAATTGGACATATTACAGTCAAAATTATAACTGTACGCAGGTGCATGTTTCAGACTGAAGCCCACTCTTCTCCCTGTGAGAGACAAACGATCGCAGCAGTGCACTGACCTCTGCCACCGACACACTGACCCCACCCCCACCTGCACAACTGGAACGCCATCCATCTGCTTCTTCTTCGGCCTTTTTCTCTCATCCCTATCAGCTCAGGTTGCTTTACTTGCTTCGTAAACATCCTCCATCACTGTGCTGTGCCCACATGAGCGATGATGCTGACTAACTCTGTGCACACTGTGGGCTGCATAATAACAATAACACAGCACCACATGGGCTCTGAATTTATTAAATGTATCCATATACACTGTGTGCAGAATTATTAGGCAAGTTGTATTTGAGAGGATTATTTTTATTATTGAACAAAAACTATGTACTCAATCAACCCAAAAGACTCATAAATATCA
>VOQJ01044051.1:39979-60432 GCA_015052665.1 Apistogramma diplotaenia
TTGTGAATAATGTATGTGTGTGTATGGACAGAAGCAGATGTGTGTGTGTGTGTGTGTGTGTGTGTGTGTGTGTGTGTGTGTGTGTGTGTGTGTGTGTGTGTGTGTGTGGTCGTCAGGTATTTAGCGTAGCACTCAGTGTCTCTGTCTCAGTCTTAAATATGTGACTGAAGCTCTTGAGCAGCTCTGCCAAGTAGATTTTGTGATCTTGAACAGATAGTATCTAGTTTTTCTTAACTTTTTTGAGAATTATTTTAAGTTCTGATTAAAATGTGATACAGGTACAAGAAACTTTAATCATGCTTTTCGTGCGGCTTAATTTTTGCCCTAACTTCAGTTCTCACACAGGAACTAGGTGGTCAACCACCCATTTATGCTGGTTAGCAAAAAAAATTCCCCTGTGAATATTTCCCAGACTGAGTCTGTAAACAGAGATAACGAAATAGAGCAATTTGCTTGAATGGCATGTAAAGGGCATAGACTATAATGCCAAATTCAATTTCTTGCACCTTTTTCCTCCTTATTATCTACAAATCTGCATGTAGCCTTCCTGTGCTGAGACAGTTTGTGTTGGTAAAGTGCATCTCATTTAGTAAATGTGAGTCCATCTGAGCGCTGGTTCCATCACGCAGAATTCAGGGGAGCGATCTCACAGTTGAACAGAGCGGCTCTATTATAGAATTTGATTTTAAGTGCAGAGAAGCTTTATAGGGTCACATTTAACCAGCATTACTGTAAATCATAAGACTGTTGCTGAGGTCCCATTTGGGAACTTTGTTCTTGCATTAGTTCAGATTTGTGTTCACATCTGTGATGGTGTAAACAGGCATCTGTTTACTGAGATTAGATCCTCACTGATTGGAGGATTGAATTTAAAAGTTTGTTCACCAAAGAGCCAGCATAAACATCATGCTACACATCACTACATTCATATTTACAGGATTCGTTTTGCCATTATCTGGTGTGCTTCAGTCTTGGGCCTGATCCCTAAAGGGGAGATAAATAGACCTGCAGCTAAAATCCCAACCACATGCTGCATAGTGATGTTGGTTTACTCAGGAGGTCACACAGTGCAGTTCAATGAACACGAGGTTTACAGAAAATTGGTTTCTTAATCTCAGCATACAGTATAGGGAGTCAGATAAAAAGAGCAGTGTTTGGCAGAACTTTCTTCCTGACTCACCCCGATGCCCAGACCAGAGAGTGAAAAGCATGCATCTAAGGAAATATGGAAATATCAATTTGTTGAATAAGTCATTTATTAAAACCTAATTCCACAGAGTACCAGTCAAAGCATTTCCATTAGTCTTTACACCCCAGAAGACACTAACCTGTGTTGGCTTTGATGAAACAGACAAAGGTGGCAGGTGTTTCACAAAGAAATGCCTGGAAATGTCTGCAGCAATCAGTCATTTCTGGACATTTAAGTTCAGTAGACTAAACTTATCGTCACCCTGATATGTGTATCACTCATGTCATTTTTCAAAAAGGCAAACATGGCCTTTTTTTATATGACAGAGAAGCTGTCTAGGCACTTCGACAGCTTCTCTGTCTCTGTCCAGCTTTTCAGTCAAGTTGCCTCATGTCATTTTAAATACACAGACTGACAAGTAATTGATCTGAAAGGTCCTTCTAATCAAAAGTCTTACAGGATCTATTTTGATTTGATTGATTATCTATTAATAGTTCTTTATTAAATTCCTTGATATTTTTGGCTGTTAGTGTTCATTAGTAGCTACAGGAGCATCTGAGCCTTGTTGTTATGGTATATTGGCTCTGTCTATAGAATATACCAAATACACTGAATACATCTAAAATAATGGAACATTAAGCAGTGAAAATGAGTCACTGATTTGATCTCCTGAAACAAAGGTCACAGTGTCACTCGTGATGTCAGCAATATACCATAGATAACCCCATTCCAAGGAGTCCCTGCCTTCTCTCTTTCATTTGGATGTGGGATTACTGTAAAGCTCTGGCTCACCAAAGGTAGAACAGCGAGGAGTGTAAGCCCCATATGGTCCAAAAATCTTATGCCAGATCTGCTGTACGTGTGCTTGAAAAATCACGGTCAAGGCGGCTACACATGGCAGGCTGTAATCCCACCTTGACGTAGATGTCCGAGAGAAGGACAAAGATTTCCGTAGAGATACTTGGTTACTGTATCAACATGACATTTAGAAGTCCACCAAATGCATTGTTCCACTGGACTCACATGGGTTTCAGGGGTTTAAATGGATAGAATGATCCAGAATAGCATTCAACAAATGAGTAATTAAATCTGATTGGCAAATAGGCTGATACATAATACTGAGTGAATAAATTTCTCACGTGCAGTCTGTCACTGCTTTGAGCTGATGGCATGGAGATACGTTTTTCAATGATGAGAAAATAAGAGCATCCAATGCCCTGCTTACACCCGCAATGCATTGTTTTCCTTCTCATTACTGTGATGCACTCATGGTGCATGAGTCAAAGTTGCATTCGCAGTGTTCAGTAAGTTACACTGGAATAACTTTTCTCAAATGGTAATTTCAAATGCAGATTTCCAGTGTTTCTGTTTTTCATCCATTAAGATTTGGTAGCTAAATGTAGAGTTGGTGCATTTCCAGGGAAACGAAAAGATGTTAATGTGTGACACTCTCACAGATGGAGAAAGTTTTTTTTTTCATATGGAGAAACATCAACATTAAAACATCAAAACAAATGGAAGTTTAATCATTTTAGTTATGAATGTCCATTAATAACTAATATATATATATACATAGATTATATACGTTTCATTTAAACAGTTTTCCAAAAGATTAATGTTTGGACATTTTTCCAATGCACTGCAGTGTGACATTCTACTTATGACATTTTGATTTTTCTGCTGGAGGTCATCTAATCCCTGAGCAGCTCAGGGCAAGCCCTTTAGTTATCATTTCTGCAGCTGCATTTGTTATCTGATGTACCAGTGGATGTGAGGTTTTTTCCCACAAGCTGAGCTCCATCGTGTGATTGTTATCCCAGTCACATCACAGTATTCAGTTCAAGCAAAAACTAAACAGAGAGAGGTAAAGAGTTTTTTTAATAGAAACAGTGGATGTAATAACCTGCTCATCAGTGCATTTGCTGCAGTATATGTGTGATAAGAATTAATATCATGGTGGCTGGTGAATTATAAAGGACACTTAGCTTAATTTCATACTTACTGGCTCATTTTTCCACATTAACAGAGTGCATTAAATTAAAGTGTTTAACATGGTATACAGGTAGCAATTTACTGGTAACTGCACCCAAATTAAACCTTGTGGTTTGGAGAAAACACTTAAATGTCTGAGTACTTCACCTTTTTAAAACATTCCAGGTTTTTCTTTTGATTAAAATTCTAGAAATATCTTCAGATCTATTAAATCTTTTGAGATTTTTCAGTACAAGATGTGAGCAGAACTAAATGCACATGGGGCCAAAATGTCCACTGAGGAACAGGCTTTTCCTGGAAATCCTTGAGAAAAGCACATGTCTAGACTGTCCTTTTAAATAGAGAATTGACTGAGATCTGGTTTTATAGAGCGCAGAGGCTTCAAATTTTTTGTCCTTTGTGGATTTTTTTTTTAAAGAAAAGCAATTACAGTACATGCATGCACATAAAGTCTGAAAGAAAAAGCCTAACAACAGTACATGGAAAGCGGTGTGGGTGGTGAACCTCACTGTCTGCAAAGTGTTCATTTCAGATCAGCAGCAGAGTGCAGTTAGGTTTAAAAGGGGGGTCCGCTTTATTTTAGATGAGAAGCATATGTAAGAGCAATTCCTAGTAGTAACTGAAATATTTGTGGTAAAAAAAAAACTTACTTGAAACAAATGTGTATTTAACTCAGCTGTTTATTGAGTAAGAAAGGTTAAACAACTCAAAAGGTTTGAGTAACAGTCAGTTGTTGTTGTTGTTGTTGTTGTTGTTGTTGTTGTTGTTGTTGTCCCCAGGTTGCAATTCAATTCAATTCAATTCAATTTTATTTATACAGCGCCAAATCACAACAAACATTCGCCTCAAGGCGCTTTATACTGTAAGGTGAAGGCCCTGCAATAATTAAAACACAACAGTCAAAACGACCTCCTATGAGGATGCACTTAACAGTGGGAAGGAAAAACTCCCTTTAAACAGGAAGAAACCTCCAGCAGAACCAGGCTCAGGGAGGGGCAGTCATCTGGTGTGAGGAGAGAGAGACAGGACAAAAGACATGCTGTAGAAGAGAGCCAGAGATTAATAATAAGTAATGATTAAATGAGTAGAATAGAATAGAATTTAGGACTATATGAGGGCCACTTCTGTTCAGTGCCATGTAGCAGAAAGTCACGCTTTCTAGAATAAAAAAATAGAACTAGATGAATAGATAATATGCAGAAAGTAAAATGGAATGTATAAAAATAAAAAATGCAGAGCGGGGTATAAAAAGAGGTGAATAAAACAGAAACACTCAGTGCCTCATGGGAACATCATGGGAACCCCCCAGCAGGCTAGGCCTATAGCAGCATAACTAAGGGATGGTTCAGGGTGACCTGTTCCAGCCCTAACTATAAACTTTATCATAAAGGAAGGTTTTAAGCCTAATCTTAAAAATAGAGATGGTGTTTGTCTCCCGAATCCAAACTGAAGAAGAAGAATTTTAAATTCTCTTCTAGATTTAACAGGGAGCCAATGAAGAGAAGCCAATATGGGAGAAATCTGCTCTCCCTGTCAGCACTCTAGCTGCAGCATTTTGGATCAGCTGAAGGCTTTTCAGGGAACTATTAGGGCAGCCTGATAATAATGAATTACAATAATCCAGCCTAGAAGTAATAAATGCATGAATTAGCTTTTCAACATCACTCTGAGACAGGATGTTTCTAATTTTAGAAAATATTGCACAAATACAAGAAAGCAGTCCTACATGTTTGCTTAATATGTGCACTGAGGGACATATCCTGGTCAAAAATGACACCAAGATTTCTCACAGTGTTACTGGACGCCAAGGTAATGGCATCCAGAGTAAGAATCTGGTTAGATAACATGCTTCTAATATTTGTGGGGCCAAGTACGAGAACTTCAGTTTTATTTAGAAGCAGGAAATTAGAGGTCATCCAGACCTTTATGTCTTTAAGACATTCCTGCAGTTTAACTAATTGATGTGTATCATCTGGCTTCATGGATAGATAAAGCTGGGTATCGTCTGCATAACAATGAAAAAGTTGTGCCATACTTTCATACAATACTGCCTAAAGGAAACATGTATAGTGTAAATTAAATTGGTCCTAGTACAGAAGCCTGTGGAACTCTATAGTTAACCTTAGTTTGAAGAAGACTCCCCATTTACTGATACTAACCCCTAGGTTGCTCCAAACAGTAGATGAGTACCATGCATTTGTGTGTGCCTCAACTGAGTGATTGTAAAACTCACCTTAGCATGTTAAGCTTAGCCAGCTAAAGTTAAAAGGCACTGGGTGAAGTAAATACAGCCCATTTAGCACGTACAGTGTTGTGGAAAAGTCTAAAGCTACACTCACTTTTTAATATTTTGCCAGGAAAATGGGAAATTGGCATCACGATTTGCAAACATACCTGGAAATGAGCTCCTCTAGTTACAGTTCTTGTGTAATTTTGCATACTGCAGCCTTTCCTCCTTGTTTCCCTTCCTTAAGAATGTCTTCTTAACAGCCATCCTTCCACTCAGACCATTTCTGATGAGGCTTCAGTGAACAGTAGATGGATCACCTTTGCTAGATGCATCTGTCAGGCCCTCTGTCAGGTCTTAGTTGACTTGGGTTTCTGAAGGGTATGACTATCAGATATTGTTCATCTGCTGCAGATAGCTTTTTTATATTTGCTGCTTCTTGTTTTGTCTGGTTTCCTCAGATTTTTAAGGACACACTGCACACATGCCAAGGTATGCCAATTTTTCAGCTAATAGCTCTTTGGGAATTAACTTGTTGGGGCAAAAGTACTATTTGATGCCTATAATCGGTGTTATCTTTGGGATTCATCGTTGATGCAACTAAAGAAATGAATGGATGGATGGATGGATGGATGGATGGATGGATGGATGGATGGGAGCTGTAATTCTGGGCTACTTACATGAGAATAGGATGAAATTTCATCAAAAGTTCTCTCACAGAGAGATTTTACTTTTCTTTTTCTCACAAACTCGTTTCCATTGGCCCTGTGTTGATTCTGATCATGCGGTGCTTTTGCACAGAGAGAAGCTGTAGAAATGTAACCAATTCAGAGACTAAAGAGTAGGCCAAATATTGATTGTTTTAAAACTTGGCATAAACAGGAGAAGAAGAAGCCAAAAATGTTAAAAAATTAAAAAATTAAAAAAAAGATAAGCACAGACATAAGTGCAGTTGGGTATTTTTTTGTTTGTTTGATTGTTTCAGCAGAGACACATTTTTCAGATGGCAGTCCACAGAGTCTGTAACTCTTTGCATAACACTAGTGGACTACTAACACAGCACCATGCTGGGAGTTTCACTTTATCTACTGTAACCAGCCACATCTACCAGTGTTTTTATCATTTGCCATTTTCCTGTATTTTCGACTTGTGGTTACATCTCATTTTATATTCTTTAGCCTTTCAGTGACATTTTCTTTTTGATAACACTGTAACAGAGGTTTTAATCTTTGTTGTGATCAAGGCAATTGAATTAGAGACTGTTTGAACATCAGTCTTCAGTAAATATTTCATTAACTTTTAGCTTTTGTTATAGTTGCAATAGCCACCATAGTTGCAACAAAGTCATCACCAGCATCAGCACTTTTGAAGCTGTGAAATTATGATTTGGATGGTGTTTAGTGGGAAAAGATGAACTTGAGATTTGTATAATAAAATTCTGCAGTATTTTAAACATGAAACTTGCATTAAAGTCACACACTGGAAACATGAAATGCTTTCTCAAAATCCAAGTATTTATGCATAAATGGATGCAGTAATGTAGTGTTCACAAGCATATGAGGAGCATACAGAGCAGGGCCTTGCCCCCATCTCACTGCCTCTGACAAAATCTGCTAGTTTCTGCATATTGTCTGGTATCAAGGAGCAGAAACATTGTACCAAAGACCGTCCATGAGGGTGTAGTGTCTATGCTCCAGGTCTGTTTTGAGAGCACGGAGTGGCAGATTTTCAGGGAGGCAGCAGTGTCAGGGAGCAATGTTGAACTAGATGGGGACACATCATCTGTCCTGGGCTTTTTACAGCTGTCTGGTGAAGCGTGTCATCACTACCTGCCTCACTGTGTGGTACGCTGGGTGCACGGTGACAGAGAAGGAGGCGCTGCAGAGAGTGGTTACGTTTGCACAGAGAGTTATTGGGTGCAGCTCACCACTGATCAGGGACACCTACACCACCAGATGCAGGGAACGAGCTACCCCACCCCCCACGCACAAAGACTTCTCACCCCGGCCTCCCATCCAGAAGGAGGCTGCACTGCATCCAGGCAAAACATCTAGGCTAAAAAATAACTTCTACCCTGATGTGGTCAGACTGCTGAACCATGTCACCCCCATAGACTGATTATGTACCTCATACAATCAAAAGGCCATCCCTGAAAAAACTCTGCTGTCACTTAAGAATTCCAAGCTGCTATTCTGTTTCACCACTGTTTCTATACCTGTTTTAGTTTAGCTTAGTGTATTATTATTCTATTTTGCTTGTACTAGTTTATTTACTTATTTACTTTATTTGAGAAATTATATTTCATTCACATTATGTTTTGGATAAAGCTGAGTCTGAGCCTAATAGAATCCTTAAAGTAGTCACAGATTGGCTTTTTAAAGTGCAATAATCCTCAGTGTGAAACCCACAGGTTTGGAGGCTCTCTGATATACATTTCAGACATGATGAAAGCGAGTGTGACCGTATGAGTTTCATCACAGACAGCAAGTGCACAGAAAGACTCAGCATATCCACCCAAACACTTGCCAAGTCGAACCAGATTACACTTCGAACAGGGAGAAAATCTTCTCTCCAGCTCGAGAGCTCTCCACCGCTCTCTCTTTCCCTGCTTTCACGAGCTTCACCCTCCACATCCTCCCACACTTCTCACAAATGGCATCTGCATTTTTAAAAGATTTTTTTAGACTTACTGAGAGGCAAATTGTGTTGAATGGTGGTTTGTCTCTATCTTCCTCTTTCATTTCCTTTTTGAAATACACCACAAATGTCACCGTGTTTGTACAATGAAAACAAATATCTGAAAAGATGCTGTAGTCAGAGTTGCCCATACAAATGCAAATTAACCTTTACTGTTTAGAATGTTTGTGAGGACAAATTTTCATCGTATTCACTGGCATTGATAGATGAGAGCAAAGCTCTAAATGGCTGAATTCACATTTCTTAAGGAAGAAGATGCAGTTCCTTGTGTGAGACTGCAGAAGCTCACTTAGACAGCTTCTCAGGACTGAAACAGGCTCATTGAAATTAGTGCTGAATTCCTTTCAAAGCTGTACAATCAGACGTCTAATTTAGACTGCCTTCCCTTTACATGTACATGAAGCGTGTTATTATGGAGATTGCTGAATTTAAGCCTGTCAGAATATTTCCTCTGATATTTCACAAAGCTGGAAAAAAAAATAAACTGCTGTTGAACCCCAGTGGTTTATTTTTGTCATAATGCACTTTAAGAACCATCATGTGATGGTTTATATGTTTCCAACCGGATCTTTTATCTTAACTGTCAAGAGCTGTGAAGATAAATGTAGCCTTCTTAATATACAGCTTCATTCAGATCAAAGGATCCTCATGGGTAACTCTAAAGCAATGTGTCTTTATTTGCAAAGTCCCTGTTATATAAAAAAAAAAGTAAATAATTGCAGTTTCACTGTGTAATAGAGGAACACTTGTTTTGCTATGCAAGTGGTTTCAGCAGAGATGTACACTCCGTGAGTCTGCTGTACATTTGCAGCTGCTTGTAACTGATCACTAATGATTTTCTTCCTCTTCTTCCTAAAATTTCAGCTTCAAAGTATCCACTTTGAAACAGAGTAGACGCATCTCCTCAGCTGCAGTTTCTTAAAGTCCCTCTCGGTTTCTAACTCTGTCTTCTCTCTTTCTGCCTTTGTGTGTGTCTCCACTTGCTCTCAGTTTGATGTCTGGTCTAGCTGCTCTGGATGCCAAGTGCTCCAGCCGCTTGGGCATCATGACCATTTCATACTACCTCTGGACCACCTTTGTTGCTGTGGTAGTGGGCATCGTCATGGTATACATCATCCACCCAGGTGGAGCAGCACAGAAGGAGGACTCAGAGGACAGCAAGAAGCCAATGACCAGCTCTGCTGATGCTCTGCTGGACCTCATTCGGTAACAGACCATTAAATATTTCCTGCTATGCTCAGAGTACTGCACTTGTTTAAGAGGAAAATGTAAAGACTGCAAAAGAGAGCTGCCAAAAGAAATACAGCAATGCATTTCACTGCATTCACAGTAGATTAACTGTATGTTTTAGTAAACACTGATGTCTCCTTTTTAACTATGTTGTTTTCTGATATTTTGATTTATATTGAAAAGCTCATTATTATTATTATATTCATTGTGCTTTTCTACCTTTTAAGGGTGCATGTGTATGAAGCACGGTTTTACTGGATATATGTTGGTTTTTTTGGATCTGAGTAAGAGTCAGCTTAGTCAACACTCTGTGGTTCCCACGAGAGGCTCCAGACAAATCTGAGGAGTCATTAGATGATCAAGAAGCTTGGAAATCCTTTTTTAGCACCTCAAAATTCAGCATTTTAACCTGCATAGAAACCAATCTGAAATGAATAAAGTTTTTAAAAAAATGCAAGCACAAGTTCATATCAACAAAGTCATGTAAAATTATTTTGATAAAAACAAACTAGCCAAACGAGAGAGAAAAAATCCAGGAGTCTATGGACTTGTTCCAGAGCAAATCTAATTCAAATATTGCTAATGTGCATGCTTTGGGTTTTGCGGATTTGCAAATGAAAAAAACGTGCAGGATGCAGCACGAATGAAAGCAGATTTGCTCTGGGTGCTCATGAAGGCAGAAGCCAAGGAGGTGCTTGAGGTCAGAGTGTAAAGCCTGGTGCCTTATGTGCCAGTGGGTTATTGTGCTAAGCTAATTACTGCTGCTGAAGGACCAGGTTGCTGTGTTAGAGATAAACCTGAAACAAGACAGAGGCTCACGTCAGTTGGTCAGTGGACTGAAGGCCGCCAAGAAGAGCTGCTGTTCATGTTTACATTTTATTATGTTGTTCTACGCCAGCTGTGCAGAATGAGGAGGATAGAAACATGGAAAATATGAATTATGCATAAATTGTGTCTTCTTTTTTCTTTTTTTTTTGGAGTTGAAAAATAATTTACTTTTAATAGCATCGGGAATAAAATAGATTTGGAAGAGTCACAATGTCACAATGTGAGTAAGAAAGAGTAATAAACTAGCCAAGCCCATGAAATCCATCTATGGCCTGATCATGTGCAGTGGTGAAGCTGTGTTGTTCACAGACTCTCAGTGTGTGTGTGTGTGTGCGTGTGTGTGTTTGAGGTTGGGAGGAGGGGGGGTTACAGAGCACAGCTGTGCTTTGGATTTATCTCACAAAGCTTCTTTGCAGCCTTCATCTATCAAGTAGGCCTGCTGTATCACTCACAAATGGGCCCGACTGTCAGTGCTGGTGTGTGTGTTTGTGTGTGTGAATGTGTGTGATAAGTACATATAATGAGCAATACTATGTATGAATATGTGCGTTCTTGGATTTATTAGGGGGACCCCGGGGGTCAGAGAGTTTCATCAGCCTGCTTTGCTCTGACAGGATGTCCTGCTGAATGGTTCGGTGACTCAGTCTGCATCATCTCTGGATGGTTTCTACCATCGTTCTCCTTAATGCACATGCTGTCAAATACAATATGCCCTTTAATCCCTTTGCATCTGGAATGTGCAGTTTAACTTCTGATTGTGATTTGAATTCCGTGTTATTGTGGGATTTACCACCAGTACTAATACAACACAGACCTTGGACAATATAAAGATATATAGATAAGACTGTATAACATACATAGAAAAAAGGCAGTAGTCCACGCGTAAACAGAAGGCACTTCATTCATTGTGCATTTCCCAGCAGCCTAAACCTCTTGACCTAAAATGGTTAGTTTGTATCACAGGAGGCATCCAGTGTGTGGACTCACGCAATAGCCTGATTAGCAGAAGCGTATTCATCCATTGTTTATAGTGTAAAGTAATTGTTTCTAACAATAATGTTGCCTCTGCTTCCATGCTTCTGTTTTATATGTGATTATAAACAGTGAATTATAGAAAATATCGACATACCAGTCACGGTGTGTGTAGAATCTGTGATTTGATCCCTACACATCGCGGAGGAGCCAGTGATATGTGGTAAACACCTGACTTCTTCTCAGTGTTTTAAAGACAGCGGCTGTGGCTCGGGTGGTGGAACGAGGTGTCTATCAACCGTAAGGTCATTGGATTGATCCCCAGCATGTCAAATTACCCTTGAAGTGAGCTTGAGTTGAGTAGCAGCACCTTTTGAGAGAGTGTGTGTGTGTGTGTGTGTGTGTGTGTGTGTGTGTGTGTGTGTGAGAGAGAGAGGGAGAGAGAGTGAGAAAGATAAAAAGCATTTCAGAAGGACTGAATGATGGTGTGAGTAATTGGGTGAATGAGAACTGTGGCAGAAATGCTTTAGGTGCCATATAAGCAGCATTCCATTTACCATTTCCACTAAACTTTGGTATAACCTTACAGAGAATGGTCTGAAAGAGAGAAAATATCCAGCGAGCAGCAGTTTTTTAAGTGAAAATACCTTATTGATGTCAGAGGTCAAAGGAGAAGGTAGAAGCGCGTAAAATTGATAGGAAGGCAATTAACCACTCGTTACAATCAAGGTATGCAAAAGAGCACCTGTGAACATACAATACACCAAGCAGATGCAGCTCAGCAGCAGCAGCAGACCACACCTGTGTGGCCTCACTTCTTAATCAAGGCTCCAAATTTAATTAAGCAAAAAAAACAAGTGTAAAATCACTGAACTGTGACAGTTAAATGACAGTGATGCAATGCAAGTCATCACTCACGCATTCATCCATTGTCTGTGATGGATACGACCACAGGGGGCCAGTGCATATCCCAAGTTGCTGTGGGTGAGGACAGAGTGCCTTGTGCAGCTCATTACATGACTAACATAAACAGAGAGAATTGACATCCACCTAAGAGTGGGTTATAATTGGCCACACTTGGATAACAATGTTCTGAAAATATATGGTCACGCAACATAGCGCATTTAATCTTCGATCTTTTGGATGAGTTTGTTGGACAACCTTTCATTTTTCCTCTCTGGATGCTGAGCATCTGTTTTCCACTCCAGTACATGGTTCCCTACTTTCTCCTCTTTGCCTCCTGTCTCTATTCTACCTGCTCCTTCATTTTCAGAAATCATCCTTTCTTGCAGCGGAGTCCTCTCTGTGGCAGCTGAAGCACTCAATATCCTTTCCTTCTGAGATATGAGATATGAGCTGGCTTTTTATAGCAGTTATTAAAGTGTCCAATACCATGTGTGGAGCTTTCAGTGCGGAAATAAAGGACGACGGGAAGGTTTTCTTTTGTATGGACTGATAAGACTGATGCAGACCAATATGTTTACCAACAAAGCAAAAATTCTGGGTAATTTTATTAGAGAAAGTCTATTTGCACATGTGTGGTGATGCAGAATCCATAAAGAAGCTGTCATCCTTCTTTGATTTTCTGATTTAATCAACGCACAAGGATGAGATGTACGGCCAAGATTTAACCAGTAATAATAAAGCCAGTACATCTTTCATTATTATGAAGGACGAGTTAAAGGAAAGCTTTGAAATGTTGTATTTCCTTGATTACAACCTAACAAACATTGTTTACATGCCTGTGTTCATAAAACTGTTAATTGCATTGTTAACATAGGTTTTACTTCCACAATGCAATGTGTCGACCATTCACTGAAAGATATTAACAAATTCCCTAAATTCTCTTTCACAGCAACATGTTTCCAGCCAACTTGGTCCAAGCTACATTTCAACAGGTAAGTTCAGATGGCTATTTTTCCTTATTACGCTATTAAGATATCCCTTCATATTCTCTACCACCATACATTTCTTGCATAAAATAAATCTGTTCCCTTTAGTGTCTATCCTCCCTGTGGGAGAGCATAAACATAAATGAGCATCTTTCTTTATCATGTAAGAACATTTGAAGGTTTCTGTGGATGTCGCATTCACTCTGCTCTGCTTTGGTTCAAAGTATCGAACCCAGAGAGTCGCAGAACTCATCCCCAAACCCACGGTCGCCCAGCTCCTGGATGAGACAACCACCCGCAGGGTCTACATATATGGCATCCAGGATGACAATGGCACAGACACCCAGAACTTCTCCCTGGATCTCACGCCGCCTCCTGACGTCATCGTGAAAACATCTGCTGGCACCAGCGAGGGCATGAATGTACTGGGGATTGTTATATTCTCCGCAACCATGGGTAGGCGTTTGTCACTAATCTCAACAGTACACATACATATTGTGGCGTAACTGAAGTTTAGTTAGCTTAAATTGAAACAGTGTTGTGCAGAGAACAAAGAAATGTTTTTAGTCTCATCAGTGAACACTATTAAAAACACCATAGCAGATGTATGGGTGATAAACTCTGCATGCTGCATAACTGTTGTTCTTTTGCCATCCAGGAATAATGCTGGGACGAATGGGGCCCAACGGAAGTGCTTTGGTCAACTTCTGCCAGAGTTTGAATGAGGCCGTTTTAAAGATTGTTGCCATTGTCATTTGGTAAGAGCAGTATCAGGACAGTTTTTAGTACCATAAGAAAAAACATTGTGGGGATGGTTTATGTTTTCTTACCTTGTCCAAACTTCCTTTCCTCCCCCTTTCCATCACTTGCAGGTATTTCCCCTTTGGTATCGTCTTCCTGGTGGCTGGAAAGATCTTAGAGATGGACGACCCTTCAGCCATGGGGAAGAAGTTGGGATTTTACGCCATCACTGTGGTAATGGGCTTGGTGCTGCACGGCCTATTCATCCTCCCGGCCATGTACTTCTTCATCACCAAGAAAAGCCCCATAGTTTACATCAGAGGCATTCTGCAGGCCCTGCTCATCTCCTTGGCCACTTCCTCCAGGTGAAACATCAGTTTGTACACCAGCAGGTCCTATATTGTCATGATAAAACTCAATGTAACAGAAATACAGTGACTGAGCATCGAAATATATATAAGCCTGTAGGCCCGAGCTGAGGCAGAATATTAATCCTGGGGGACTATTGGGCTTTTTGTCCCACATAAACTTTTTTTCTTGGTATCATCCTATGGGACATATGTGAAAAATAAATGGTCATTATGTCATTAATTAATAAAAAAAAATGTTATTTCACTGCATAAAAACAAATCTCTTAAATACAAAAGTGCTAAATAATGAATTGGGTTTTTTCATACAGTCACTCAAGCCTCTCGTGGGGTCTCTCAGACAAATAAAGTAAAAGCTCTGGTAATGTTCATGCATTACATGTTATTCACACAATCAGGCTGTTTCCCACTGAAACGAACAATGGCGACTACCAGTTAATGTTTATAAGCTTCCATTTATAGTCAAGCAAAAACATCTACACCAAAGAGAGGGCAAGGCTAAAGAAGAAATGCTTTTATGCTCTATTAGGAGCACAAATGGAGGGGATGAAATGGATGTATGCTGGTACTTTTATTTTTCTTAAAGCCTAACATCGTATTCCACCTCAGGGTTTTCTTTAATGCTGCGTTTGCTGATAAATTTCTTTTCAACAGCGCTGCAGCGTGCATCCTCTGAGTGTTTGCGGCACGATGGTCCACAGGTCGATGCTGCAAAAGAATGTTTAGAATAGCCAGGATATCTTTTTGCTTCTTGTCCTCACTAACACTCACGATAACAATCACACTGAGCAGTGGTCACATCAGGGGCCGTAAAGTCATTAAGTCAACGCAGGTTTATTGAATCGCACTCTGAGCAGCTTCGCATAAATTGAGCGGTGCCTGCGGAGAATGACCAAACACACAAAAAGAGTGAGCTATAATCCTAAACTCCTATAAGGGATTGGAAAATAGATGTGAAAGGGTACCCTTATTATTTCAGCTACAGCTCTGGTGGAGGTCTGAGAAAATAAAGAATTGAAACTGCTTTCTGGCTGCAGGAGAAAAGAAAGAAAGAAAGCAAGAATTGAAGTTCACTTCACTAATGCTTAGATAGACTTTAAACTCTCACTGTCTCTGAGGCCAGTGGGGTCTTCCAGGAAGAATAAATAAATAAATGAAGTACACTTAAAAACCTGAACTTAAAACCTAACCAGGAATACTTGTATTATTAATTTTCCGCACTGAACACAGAAAAAAAGTGGCTACATGCTTTTGTTTTCTTGCTATAATACAATGGATTTTACCACCTATTTTTCTTTGCCTTTCCCTGCCGCAGCTCTGCCACTCTGCCTATCACCTTCAAGTGCCTACTTGAGAACAACCATATCGACAGACGCATCATCCGCTTCGTGCTGCCAGTCGGGGCCACCATCAACATGGACGGCACCGCGCTCTACGAGGCCGTGGCAGCCATCTTCATCGCCCAAGTTAACAATTACGAGCTAGACTTTGGGCAAATCATCACCATCAGGTAAGGAGCAGGCTCATAAAGCCTGACATGTGATGGGATGTTTAAGGAAGTAAAGCAAAGGGGAGGGGTTTACAAAAGATGAATATCAGCACAGTCAGATAAAATCAGTGTGGATCTTTTATCAAATATGAGCATGGAGTGCTGAACCATTTTTAACAACTGCTTCTATAATTTCATTTGTGTATATTAGATGGTTTAAATAAATGTAGTAAAGATGAGACACATCAAGCTCTCTACAGCACAGCGTTGCCCTGGGCAAGACAAAGTTTTTCTACGCCCCATACCCAGTACATATGAACTTAATTGATGTAAACCAATCAGAATGTTTTAAAAAGTATTAAATTTCAGTCCAACAACATGTTGGAGCAAGTATAAAGCATAATTTGAAGGCAGGATATCCTTTTCCAACACATTGTCTCAGGCGTGCACGGTGTGAGAAGAGGGTAGGAATAATTGCCCTAGGATTCATTTAAAATGACAGAAATCTTAAATTAAATAATAGAAGTGTGTTTATGCAGAGAGGGATTTTGTCAGGTTTTATGATTTCATTTTTATTTTGCATTTTTAGAAATTCAGTTTATCTTTCTGTTGCCTCAGGGCAACGTTGTGCAAGGGGTACTTCTTGAGGATAGAATAGAATAGAATACAGCTGTACAATGAGATTGGAGGGCCACTCCTGATACTTGTAAGCATTAGGGTACCTTAGGTGAGGTAAGGTAACCTCTAACACTCTAAAAAGTGGTACCACTGCCTTTCCTGCATGGCAGTGGTGACATGCTGGCTGCTCTAAAGACTGGACTGCACTAAGAATGGGATGGCATAAGGTGACCACATGCACATGTATGCATTCAAATCCCAAATTGCACAAAGTGTGTGCAAATCCAAAAAATAGAGGCCAAACCAGTGAGATATCTAAAAGTATGGGGAGAAAAGGGAGTGTACCCCCATTCCAAATGAGGAAGGCCTTGTGATCTATAAACTGTAGATTGATACCATTGTTGCACAACTAATATCTTGGAGAGAGAGTGTCTGAAATATATAAAAATTTGTTTTGTTAATAAAATAGCCCAAAGTGAACCATTAAATGATGCTGAATAATTTTTAACATGTACCATCAAAATGTGTGCAGCAGAGGGCTAAATAATTACATAATGGCTCCTGTGGATCTGGAGAGGTTTCCTGACGCCTTATGCGTGGGTTTCAGAGTAAATACTGTGTATATGTAGAAATCAGTGTATGTGACTAAAGGTCAGGACAGCTCCAACCACAGTTTCCATTTTAGTGCCTGAGAGCTAATTCTGTAAATGGGAGCCTGGCAGTAAATTGGAGGAACTGTAGGGCTTTATTGAACCACTTTCTTCATTTTTTGCCTTAATATAATTCAAAGCCACGGCAAGAAGTTGAATTTCCCTGAATAAAACAGAATTTTAAAAAATATATGTTACCTTCGGCAACCCTTCAGCATGTTTTTTCCCAGCCGCAACAACTCAGAGATATAAATATCTCTCTCCAAAGTGTGACAGTTTCAACAAATTTTATGTGGGTCAAAAATGAACAGCAGGCATGTGTGTGGCATTTTGACTGCAACATGTGAATAATAACGTCACACGTTCAGTTTAATTCTGAATTAATAAAAATATTATGGGATTTACTAGATACACATATATGTAAATGTCACACAGATTACGCCTCATGTGAGCTTCTTAGTCTGATCTGATTTCGG
The DNA here is from genome assembly GCA_015052665.1 of Apistogramma diplotaenia. NCBI lineage: Eukaryota > Metazoa > Chordata > Actinopteri > Cichliformes > Cichlidae > Apistogramma > Apistogramma diplotaenia. Next base: position 57,349 of record VOQJ01044051.1, read on the forward strand.
CTAAATCAGTCTGGAAGCCCTGGGGAAAGAAAAACAGACAAAATATATTGACAGGCCTCATTTACCAACACCACAAGTCTCTAATTTTCATCCAAAAGTAAACCAAACACCCCCAGGCTGAGGGAAACGTGCTGCCCTCCTCTGAATTGATGTCCTACTGTAATAATGTTAAGAGCAGACCTCTTCATGGCTGCAGTCTGTGCACACTCCCTCATAATCCCTTGGCGGTAAAACCCATATGACCTGTATTACTCAGCTCCCTTGTCACGGAGAATTATAATTCCCCCCCTCCCTGCATCCTGTTCCCGTGCCGTTTGGCTACTGACCACGAAGCTGCTCCATCTGCATTCGAGCCCAAACTGAACCCAACCTTTCATTATTTTCAGAAGGAAGCAGTCAAATTGCACTCCCAAGTCCACAAAGTTGGACAAAAGTATCTCTAAATATCTAATTCTCTCTTCACAATAGAGGATAAGGTATTCTGAAACTTTACATAACTACAGTGTGTAGTTCTGCAATTAAGATTGTTATATAATGTATCATTTTGTTGGATTAGCAGCATAGCAGCATTTTAATGTTGCAGCTGGTTGTAGAAGGGACTGATTTTACCATTTTTTATGGATACAACCTTAAGACTGCAGACGAGTAAACAAGTAAACAAAATAACTGAGCAGAAGAAAAAGGAATGGGTCACCACTCATGCTACAGTCCCCTAGCAATGGTGATAGAGTATCTGTATGACTGTGGTAGGAAATGTGTTCTCTGTAGGTAAATAGTTTAATAAAAGGTATCACTTTTTGTGACCTTCTGTGACCTTAGGATCAGGACAATAAGTCACATACACGACCTGTGAACTGAGTTTTCAGAAAATTTTCACTATTTCATTTGAAGGTCGAACTTTGAATGTTCCCCAGCTGGATATTCTGTTACCAGATATTACCCTCCTAGTGTATTCACTTTGGTTCAACCATAGACTATGTACAAGCAGAGCCACTGTGATGTCAGCCACCCATAGTTAGATAGCTGTGTTAAATACTCCAAATGTTTAGTTGAGTGAGTCCAGTTAGCAGATGTGAGGTGTGCCTGGCTGGGACACCTGTCATTCAAAGTGGGGGTGCCACACCAGAGTTGTTCCATAGAAGGAACTACTCATAGAAGCCAAATTAGCTTATGTGTAGCTGGTAGCTACTTGTGGGCAGCTACACATGCTAGCATCCACCTAATAGTTAAAACACCCACACTCCCTCCTATTAATCTATAGCTCCTAACCCTTTATACAATTGTTAAAGCTAATAAAAACTAAATTTAACCCCTGTAGAGTTCACATGAGTAGAGCCATGTTTCTACCAGGCTGTTTATCGCTTTAAAGTTGGGAACATTGGGTGTCTGTTGGAATCGACTTACTTTGGAGGCAGTTTCAAGTATCCTCAAGTGCTTTTTCACACTTCCACTCCGGCTTCATTTCTCAGCCTGAGAGGATTCAGCTTGACTCCTACAAGTTGTATCATAAAAATGATAAATGTGTTTTAGAGATTGCATTTAAAGGGATTAAAGAAAAAAAGGAAAGTCAGATGGAGGTGGAGGCAATTTTCTGAGAACTTGCTCATACTATGTAGCTATACAATGTGCTTGGACAGTGTTTATTTTCTCTATTTTATATTTCTCCTTTGAACTTTATGCAGGTTCTTAAAGCAATTAGATACAAATAAGTCTGCTGGACCAGACAAACTAGATCCTTATTTTATTAAACTGGCAGTAGATTTTATAGCAGAACCACTAACATATATTTTTAATATTACTCTCTTGCTAAATGAGATTCCAGTAATATGGAAATCTGCCTATGTTCTCCCTTTGTTTAAAGGAGGTGATCCCTCAAATGTTAATAACTATAGACCAATATCAAAGTTGTGTGTTTTAGCAAAGGTTGTTGAAAAGCTTGTCAGTGAACAACTGAAAAATCTTTTTGCATAAAAATTCTGTTCTTTCTCAGTATCAGTCAGGATTTAGAAAAAAACAGCACAATAACTGCTAGCATAAAAGTTATAAATTATGTCATTGAGGCAATGGATTGCAAAAAATACTGTGCTGCACTTTTCCTTGACTTGTCAAAGGCCTTTGACACAGTTGACCGTGCAGTTTTGGTAAACAGGCTAAAAAATATTGGGTTATCTCATTCACTCAGATGATTTCTAACGGCTGATGTTTGGCTTACCCGTATCCCTTTTCCGCTCAGCCACTCATCCCATATATAAACAAATAAATGTACAAATAAATAAATGTGCGACATCCATAATGACATTAATACAAAAAAATACCCTTTATATAATTTTTAACAGTTCTATTTTATTTATTTTTACTCAACTCCATTATGAATCTGTCTGCTCTGTCCTCTGAAATAAAAATATACATTTTAATATCTGACTTGTTTCTGTTCAGTAAGCAGCTGAGCTGTGTATACAGTACTAATGTTTTTATTCAGAAAGCCAATTCATCAGTAAATTTAAGCAGGGAGGCAACGGAAACACTGGAGTTCAGCTGTGATGTCATCAAGTATGCTGGTGTTCCAATTGACTGTGATGCAAATGATCTTGAACAACAAGAACAGGCGAGTCCGAAAAATATTTCTGATGCACTCTAAACAGGATGCTTTGTAGTCTGTACTATCCCAGCCATTGTTCTCTGACAAAAGGGTAGTGCCCTCTCATAAATGTGTATGTGCAATGCTACAAATGTGCATCATTAGGTCCTCGGCCCGCGCAAAATCAGGTGCCACAGTTTTGCCACACGCACAGCATTTTCACACTACTCTTTTTTTCTACCAAGTGCTGCCATTTGGCTCTTTGCTCTGGTACTTTACATCTCATTAGGCCATCTTTTGTTATGTACTGTATATGGGGCCAGTAGATCGGAATGTGGCAACCAAGGATGTGTCGGAGGCAGAAAGCTCTATATACTGTACTGGCAAAGGTGTCTTGGTCCAGTGATTTGTTAATGCTTAAATTTAAAAGTAATTTAATAGTAATAGTAATTTAATAGACCCCACCTAAAAGTAACTTAACACTTCAAAGTATAATCGAAATAATC
>VOQJ01044052.1:562-14284 GCA_015052665.1 Apistogramma diplotaenia
ACAGCCTGTTTTATTAGGGGCCCACTACTTTCCTTAGCAGAAAGGTCCTGAGTTTGTAATTCCATATAAGGTGTTGGAGGTATACATTAAGGGCCGCCATGTGGCATGAGCATAGAGGTTGTATTGTGAAGCTAATGTGAACCAGACATTGAGAGGCCCTATATACACATTGCATGGTATGTAGATCACAATGGGCGTGATATGTATGGAAAGTATAAGAACGGCTGTGAATCTCAGCCTCGGGGAGAGCTAGGCATTTGGCAGCCCCTCCCAGACTGCATGGCAGAAGGCAGACACCATCTAACTCCAAGATCTGCGGCGTCTGTATGACATTGTCTTTTTGTAAATAAACTATATTATTATTTCACTAAGACCTTGTCAAGGAGAATCTCTTCAGAAACACACACCCAGAGGAAACACGACAAAGCCATTATTGGTCAAAACACATTTTAACTCATTATAGCGTCCCCTAAAGGTCAAATGTCACAAGAATTCTCATGCTTACCTTTAGGGTAACAAGTCTACTGTATGTACCAAATTTGGTTTTGATAGGTTATAGTGTTGCTGAGATCTGAGCTCAGTTCCTGTTGGTGACTTTGCCACCAATTTTGATTGGCTCTGATAGGCAAGCACTTTGGAAAATATAAAAGACATTCAATAACTTTTGTGAGGCTTGGTGTGGAGATGATCTGAGTCGACTTTGGTGAACATTGGACAAACTTTGTAACCCGTAAAAACTTTCCATAAAATCCAATATGGTGGAACGATCAATCGAGCAGAAAATTGCTCCATAGGGACTGAAGTCAGTTTGATCCAAGGATTCCAGTGATACCTCTATTTCCAAAATCTGCCACACGGGTCACAAGTCACGGTCAGTCGCAAATGCAAGTCCAATTTTTCTCCAGTGATGGCGCCAGAGTGCTCAAGGTAGTGGCACATAACTTGGTGAAAATGTAAGTGAGACTGTCCTGAAGAAGAAATTTCACAACTTCTGACCAAACAGTTCAAGGCTGGAAAAAAAAGATAATCACTACAATAATTTAACTTGCCAAATCACAAATAGTCACATCAAGGCACTGATGATGATACAATAATAAGATAAGAAAAACCAGCGAAAGTAATAGATTACAGTAGATCACAGTCATGTGTAAGTACAGTACTGACCCAGTCAAGGTCACGACCAGGACAAGGTGTTCATGTCATCTGGTGAAGCAGATACACAGATGGATAAATCAGATATTATAACATTGTTTATAGAATTTTTCTAAATTCTAAGTAAGACAACTCTGTTTGCAGAATTTGTACCATTCTTAACACTAACATATGAATGATTACAGACAAGTCTGAAAGGATATGATTTAAGCCAAATTAATTTTGATGTCCTGGCAACTAAATTAAATGTTGTGATTTCCTCAGAAAAGAAACACCAAACTCATTAACTTGATTTGAAGTGTTTCTTTTTGCACTTGAAGCTGATACTTTTCTCTTTAGGCTTGTCGTGCCACTGTCAAGTTACCATTCCATTTATCTGTGATCCATCCATCAGCAAGTCTGCTTCTTAAAAAAATATATCAATCATCGTCTTCATCTCTTATTTATTTGGAAAGATGGGGGAGAGGGCGATTGTGAGACACAGATGGAAATGGATGATCACAAATTCTCCTCAGAAATCAGATGCGTTCTAAAGCCATGGAATGTGAAAAAAAAATGAAGCATTCGCTCATGCTATGAAAAATGATACATCCATCCCACCACTGAACAGGAGGGGGAAAAATCCCCAAAGAAAAGGTAATGGATTGATGTCTGCGTGTTTATTTTGCTTCTCGATGCGGAATTTTTAACAGTGATTTTCCACACCAGCAAGCAGTGGCCTCTGCAATGATCCCCTCCTCACAGTCAGCAAATACATAATCTTCAGACAGTGAAGCTTCTTTCATGGAATGCAAATTAAACACACCTGAATGGATATTATTACGGAGAGCTGCTGCAGAAGCTCTCATCAAATCGGGACAATCTTGCATCTAGGGATTTTGATATGAAGAGGTTGAACAGATACTTGATATTCACATATGATAAATGTTTCACATGTGATTAGATTTCTTGAGCAATCCGTGCATGTCCTTTAAATCCTTAGCTGTTTGCCCCCTTGGGTAAACGTCCACCCTAAGACAATTAAATGCACTTACACTGCCACCTCTACTCATGTCAAGTAATAATAATCAATAAGGGATAAAGAATATATCCAAAGAAATGTGGAAACTAAATCAAAGTATTTGAGCCAGCATAAAGAAAAGGACTTATTGCTTTTCTCTGGTGGTCTGTCTGCTCTGCTTCGTGGTCCATAGGCTGTCCCTGTGTCAACATATTATATCAAGAGCTCCGTGTGGTTTTTCAGCTCGGACTTCATCATCACTTTGTTTGTGTTCTTAGCGTGTATGTGTGGAAGAGGGAAAAGCTGATGCGACTTCAGCCACCTCCACTGGCATGGAATGAAAAAAGAGGAACAGGTGCAATCAGCCAATAGCAGGAAATGCCCAGCGGAGGGCTGGAAATGCTCTGCGGCCGAATCAAACGTAACATGAATCAAATCCATCCTCCATGTTCCCCTTTGCCAAGCAGATAAGTGTATTCTTCTTTCCATCTGTAGGAATGACAGATCTGTCGGACATCCATTGCCTCGGGATAAGGAGGTCCCTCAAACTGCACAGTGTTGATGTGCTTCAATCCTGTCCATGTGCATGTTGAATTACCTCATTAACCTTTTCAGAGCCAGGGCATGTGAATTATTTACAGGTGTTATAATTTAAAACGCTCCTCTGGCTGAGGGAAGAACGTAATGCATCGTCATCCTGGATTAAATAGGCCTTCTGGTCCACTGTGGGATACTGTGTCCATGTCACGTTTTCCCTCATTCAAGTATAAAAAGTGCATGCGTGTGAGTGCTCAAGAGAAAACCACCGTGCTGTGGATTTAGCCACAGCTAGCTCCAATCCACACGGCCAAATTTTAGATTATAATCCTCCAAGAGACAGTTATGGTACATGTAGGGCTGCTGACTTTTAACTGCTGGTGTGACTGAGGTGCACTATCAAAGTTGCTTACAAGATCATTTTTATAGTCTATTAATTACACTAAATTATTGAAAATGCTGTCAATCTATAATTATTTATTCAAATTCAGCAACATATGGTATGCAACCAAATTAGGCAAACATGTCAGTTTTAAGCCGCTGAAGGCTCTTATCTATATCAGATATAATGATGTCATCTTGTGCCTAGCAACCACCTACCAATGAGCTAAAAATCACTGGTCAAACTGGGTACAGTACTGTTATCAGGAGATGAGAGCCGATGCTGCTCCATTGCAAGTTTCAGTCCAAGTAGCAATGACCCATCTGATGGTGTGACTGTCTGATGCTCGGCAGGAAAATCTACCTGAAAAAGGTGTTACCTTTGCTACTGAAACACAGACAGGAAGGGAAACACTGTCTGCCCCTGCCACATGCCAACATGCTCGGAGCAAAGCAGGAGGCTAATTATGTGCTATAATTATCTTTAGAGTATGTTTAGTTGTTTTTCATGGTTTCCTTGAACAGCCATACTGAGAGCTGGTGCATGTTGCCAGCAATAAGTCAGAGTTGTTCCAGTGGAATTTCTAGATTCTGCTGACGGGTACAGCAGGCTCAGGATCTCTTGGCTCCATTGAGCCATGACCTCCAGCTTGCACTGGGGTGGTTTACAGCTTAGCCCAAATTGATTGGGATGAGAATTAGTCCCTCCAAGGCTGAGGCCATGGTTCTCAGTCGGAAAAGGGTGGAGTGCCCCTTCTGGGTTCAGAATGAGTTCCTACCCCAGTGGAGGAGTTTAAGTATCTTGATATTTGTCCGTGAGTGAGGGAGGAGTGGAGCAGGGCATGGACAGAGAGCCTGGTGCAGTCTTGGCAGTGATGTGGATGCAGCACCAGCCTGTTGTGGTAATGAGAGCTCAGCATGAAAGAGCATTTGTCAGTTTTACAGCTGATCACAGTTCTTACCCTCCCCTATGGCCAGAGTTCTGTGTAGTGACTGAAAGAATAAGATCATGGATGCAAGTGGCAGAAAGGTGTTTCCTGCTGTAGAGAGAGGCTGGGGAGCTCAGTCATCCAGGGGGGGCTCAGAGGAGAGCTCCTCCACATCAAAAGGAGCCAACTGAGGTGGTTTGGGCATCTGACCAGGATGCCTCCTGGGCGTCTCCTAGGTGATGTGTTTTGGACATGTGACGGAGGCCCTGGAAGAACCAGGACAGATTCTAACACTGGACTTGTTTACCCTGATTACATTCATCATACAGTATACATGCAGCACAGTTTACAGTGATTTTAAGGAACATTAATTAAGTGATAAAATCAAATCTAAAGATGATAAATAAGGTGTTACATAACATTTGTACTGCATTTTGCATAAAAGCTGCAAGGTGCATAAACAAGTTAATTAATTGTAACCTTGCGAAAAGAATAATCAGTTTTTCTTAGATGATATTAATTATGTGACTAATAATGTTTTTAGCAGAATAAGGTTGGTGATTGTCGTCGTTTTCTGGACTTTTCGTTTCCTTATTTAAGTCTGTGGCTGTTCTTTGGCTTTTAGATTGCTGTGCTTTTCTTCCTCACTATAATAGTTCGGTTCTCGGTTCCTAGTTTAGAGTTTAACTTGGTATTTCACCCTTTTGTGTCAGGTCTCCATCAGTGATGTTTCCTCTTGTTTAGGTATTTCCTCTTTTATTTTGGTAACCTGGGTCTTCTGTGTTTGAAATTTTGTTTACTTCCCTTGTCTGATTTTTTGTGGTCAACTGTGTTCCCATCCTGTTCGAAGTTCGGATTCTCCCACTTAGCTGCTCTCTTCCTTGTTTTTCCCTGTGCTTCTTTGTGCCTTTGGGTTTTGTTTCCTGTTTCTTGATTGTAAGTTAGTGGTTCATTTCAAGCAATAAATGCTCAAATTTATGTTCAGTCTTCCACCACACCTCGCTCAGCCGAATCTGATACTTGAGGTCCCCAGTTGTAGTCTGTGTATGTTAAATATGTCGGCAGGATCAGGGATTAAAATTCACGTCAATAAGATTGTTAAATATAAATATTTTAGAGAGATTAGAGAGGCCAAAGCAGTTATGGGATATGTTTATGAACATATTAATGATACAATAACCTGTGATGGAAAAACTGACTTTGAATTTAAGCAGAAAAATCTTCATTAATAAAAAGTCCCAGCAGCTGTGGAGCTCAGGAGTCAGAATTAAGTTGGGATGGCTGCAGCGTAACAAATGTAAAGCAGTGATACACCTGCTACTTTTCTTAGTAGCACTCGGTCCTTGACTGATCCTCTCTGTGTGTGTCAGGAAAAACTGATAGTCATGAATAATTAATGAAGTTACTATTCTGCCACCTGCATGAAAGCACACAGTTCACTCACTTTGGAGCGAATTCCTCTGCAGACATTTAATAAACTCAAACAGCTGGAAGCAACAGACACAACTTCAGTTCCTGCTAAGGTTTTTATCAAAACAATATTGGTCTACATTCATTGATAAGCCTCTTAGCACCTTCTTAAACAGCCAGGTCTGCGTGCACCTCTGGCAAGTCAAGCTTGTAAGGAAGCATGCACAAAGTTTACGGACAAATCTCGGCCTCGAAATGTTCCGACTTTGCTCTGCTTGGCGAGAGAAAGGCTGCTTAACATAACCAGTTTTGTGATAATGGGGGGCTTTGAAGCTTTAAGGAGGGAGAATTGTTTGGGCAGTGTGAGAGCTGGAAAACGAAGGTGAAATATTAGAATTGTCAGCATGAGCCCTGGTTATGGCCGCAGCTTAAGGTTAAAGAAAAACTAATTATCATCGCACTATTCAATGCAAAAATACGGGCCTTTTGTGGGCCGGCAGGGTTCACATTAGCAGAGCATGTGTGCCGTTTCCTTTGGTCCGTTTTCTGAAACATTCGTGTGTTTCAACAAAAGAGAAAAAGGACAGAAAATGCATGTGAATAAAAATCACGGTGCCTCCCGGATAAATGATTGACAAGGTTGTTTCAAAAGGCAAAGACTGAGCCACACATGACTGTTCTGCTACTTCTTCCTCAGCCCTCCTCCACTGTCGCCGTGATGATCTCCTCCTCTCGGTGCCTCCCTTTGCTGGTTAGAAGCAAAGACAAGGTGTGTACGTGGGAGTATAAAGTTACCAATAAAGACATAAAAGAGGTGCAAGAGGGGGTTTGGGATAGCTTTCTGCATACATCATTATTTAGTTATTTTGTGTGCGACAATTGTGGTGATAAAAAGAGGAAGTTGTGGATTCTGTGGGTGTTTCATTCACTGTATCTGCAGCCTGGGAAATGACACGGAAAGGAGAAGGGAAGGAAAAGAGGAGTACGGAGAGCAGGTTTCTCAGAATGGCAGGTGAAAGAAGAGAAACTGACAAACTCCTTTTGGATCAGATGTTAAGCCTGTCATGGGCCAGCTCAGGAGCCGCGGCAAATAATGCGAGTTAACCCAAAATAAATATATTAGCCAAAACAAAACAAGCTGGTGTGTTAGTGTTAGCAATCTGCCAGCAACTGGACGAGCCTTTGAATGTAAGTGTCTGGTGTCGAACAGAGAGAACCACCTCTTTAGAGCTCTGGGCACACTGGCCAGGTGCTCCCAGTTGCACTGATTAACTCTGCACACCAGGAACCTGAAAGGGACAGTGGGTGAACAACTACAGCCAGCCCTGTCAGGGTTTTTATTCCATGCTAAAATGCTCTAATCATAGCCAAGTAGTTTCATTCCACCTTTAATCAAATCTAAACTAAACAGGAAATATAAAGAGAACCAGACATTGATTCAGCAGCAGCAGCAGAACTGACTCCTGATGGACTTTATCCTTATTTCAAACCGGAAGCTGTCTATAGGCGTCTCTTGTCATGGCCAGTGTTTCACGACACTGTCTAGGACACCTTGTGCCCTTTGGTGTCGCAGAGATGCCAGCAGCTTTGACAAAATGGCAGCTCGTGATGCTCTTGGAATGAGAATGGGTCAGTGTGACGAACACTGAGGAATCTGGAGGCTGCTGGAAGAATGAGACTTGGGTAGAAACGAAGGTAGCATCTTGGATTCTCAGCTACACATCATGTCATCGTTTGTTTCCCAGCAGAAAATCAGCCACTCACATCTTAAACCTCACCATGCGTAACCACGAGTGTGGATGATAACATGACTCAGCAATTCTCCAAAATTCCATGCCTCATTAACAACCAATTTAAAAAGCTGCATAAAACAAAGCATTATTCCACCACAGTATGACCTACTTCCTGTACAGGGCACTTAAACTGACATCTGTCTCTTGTCTGACCACAGTGAGTGATTGGTGCACCAAGTCATTGCTTCATTGGATTTTATAGTCCATATTAAGATAATGCATCTGTTCCCCACCCTGAAAGCTGGTAGTGAATTTAGAAAATGGAAAATACATCCGGAAACTAAAAATGGGTTTTGGCCGAGTTGATGTACACGAGCTGCCCGGGATTATAGACAGACATTTTACATACAGTCCAGTCAGAATGCCTTTGCTGTACACTTGTCCACATGACACAACAAAGACATTAATAAATGTAATGAGATTCAATTTTTAATTTGGAGTCCAGAGTTAAACAAAGTTTTAAAGTGAGTTGCTGAAGGCAGCATCATCAGGTGCCCCCTTTACCTGAGCCAGATGTCAAGTGTGTTGAGACATCTGGGCCACATCTGGTTCACTCAACACTTGCAATAGTTGCAACATGTCCTCCAAACAAAACGTAGGCATCCGTCGTTTCTACGGGGCCGAAATATGACATATATTTGTGTTTCCAAATGACCGCGCCTACTTCCGCCTTCACATGCCGTATCCGGAAGTGGGTCTTCGTCGGCTTATGTGGGACGTGGCCTTACTCCACTACACTTTCAGCTGCTTTATGTTTGTTTCTCTGTGGTTAGGGTTAGGGGTCAGGTGTAGATATTTACATCTTTTTCTACGGTCTGCCAGACAAAACCGAACACGTTATTTACACGCACTTTCGTCCACGACCACTAGATGTCGCTTTGTTTTTCATTTCACACCTAAACGTGTCTGCTGTGGAGTTATTTTTTCGCTCCTTTACACCTCAAAGCGAGCGCTCACCCGCTGCCACATGTTTGGACTGGTGATTCTCTCATGGAACTGTTACATGTAAAGTATGAAAGCAGGTGCTCCCATTTGTTTTGTATGTTTTGTATCATGCAGCAGTTTTTGAAGCTGTGTGTACAGTTTGAGAGTGTGTGATATTACATGCTCACCTATTCTTTTTGATTCCTGATTCAATTCTCAGCGAGAGAGATTTGTGAAAAGAAGAAAAGAATAATTACATGAATATATGATATACTGCCAGAGAGAAAGATCAAGGATTAGACAGAAACAGGGACTGGGATGTGAAAAAGAAGAAATTAAATAAATAAAATAAACTTAAAATAATCATGTCTCTTTTCTGAGATATGACTGAGATTCCAGCTGGTGGGATGCTGACAAGAACAGAAGAGCAGGAGGCAGATATTTGGTTTACTGTGTTTAACTATCTTTTTTAGGCCCTCAGGCTGCACATATTAAGCTCCCGTGTTTGAGACTTGCTGTGGTGTGTTTTCTGGAATTTGGACTCCATGAAAAACAGATTAACTCGCTGTCATGTTGGTTTTTCCACTTGCCTTGCACTGCGCGGAGGCCAACCTGGGAGCAAACTACAGTCATGGTTAACAGATGTTATGAATAGTGTTTATTTAATGTTGATTGAGTCCAAATCAAGTTAATATCCATGCAGATGTGCCACAAATAAACAAGCAAAAACTAAAAAAGAAAGGAGAGCAGCCGCAGAGTTCTGTGGTGCTTCCACTGGTTGCTGAATAAATGGGGTTAGTGCTGTTCTTGTCACCCCACCAAATACATTATTGCAATCACAGAACACAAAGTCATCAGGGGACTGCCACATTCTGCTTTAAGACTAACACTTAATAAACCTGTACGGCCTCTCGGTGACCCTATTCTGCAGTAAGCGACACACAGTGGAGCCCCCGCGTCCTATGGGAAGCCTCAGTGTTCAAAAATCTAGTGGCACTCGCCAAATGTGGAGGGGAAGGCTGGTCATGTGTCTAGTTGTTGCTAAGCAACAAATGAAAACCTAGTCAAAGACATGGGCAATTTACCATTCTCTGTTTCCATACAGTCGCTGTAATTGCCCCGTTGGGTTTTCCTGAATCGCTGCGTACTCAAGTTGAGCTTGTTTTTGTTTTCGAATGTGGTTTCTGGTGGATTCAAATACGTTCTTAATCGTGCATTTCAACCAGCAGCATTCTAATGCACATAGCTGTAGCAACGTGTTTGCTAATGGTTCCATCCTGAGGTTTGTGTTCGATATTTTCACTTCATTATTACTCTTCAGCTTTGGTCACGCCGTCAAATTTTTCTTCATTCCTTGCATCAGCAAGATTTTCTTCTGGTCTTGTCTGTGGACTGAAAATGTCAAGTTTGTTAACACTTCTGGCAAAAGTCCAGTCAGTGACAGCAAAGCCAGTATTTTCTATCAGGTCAACACTATCCCAAAGAGCCTAACGAGGCCTGATTAATCACAATGTTGTGCCAGCTTACCAACCTACACAGGTGTTTCCACTTAGTCCGGCTGATTAGAGTAAAGGTTGGATGAGCCATGCTGAGGATTACAGGAGATCCCCAGACCAGCAGCGGCAACAGGCAGCTGGCAGAAAAACTGAACTGGAACTGGAACTGGAACTGGAACTTCAAATATATATTTTTGAGGAGCTGGTGGAGATGAAAACTGAGCCAAAAAGGAGTTAAGACCGGACTAAGATTCACAGCACGTACAGAAATACCCATGTCAGTGCAGTAACCACTAAAATATGTTTATTACTTTTTGCAAGATTTTTCTGCACAAAAATTTAATGATAATAATAGAAATAAAAGCAGGCAAAAAATATACTGAGGTTTAAGCCCATGAAGGGAATTAGCCTTAGATAATGTAAGTCTCCAGTGCAGCATGTGATGCTAAAGTAACTGCATGGACAGATTACAGAACATTTTAAAGACTCTTGAAATGGAATTAAAGTGAAAACTGCTCTCCTCACAGCCCGTATTAGCAGTAGGAAGTCTTAGACGAAGGGTTAATTGTTGGCAGACAAGCAGTCACGCTTTCTCTCTCTATCTCACTCTCTTTTTTGTATGATGTGATTAGAAGCCCACAGCCACTGGTGCCACAGAGCGAGGACAATTGAGTCTGTCCCAAAAGTAATAGCTTCTTCTCAACTTAATTAAGGAAACTCACTCTGCATTCCATGTAAGGGTGGTGGTGGTGGGGGCTAACAAACTGATCATACCATCTGTGTGTGTCAGTTTGTGTGTGTGTGTACAGTACATGAGTCTTGTCCTGTTTCAGCATTAACTTTTATTTAATTGTTGCAGTTTCTCTTTGGGAGACACTATATCACCAAAAGTATTCGCTCACCTAAATCATTGAATTCAGGTGTTCCAATCACTTCCACAGCCACAGCTGTATAAACCGAGCACCTCGGCATGCAGACATGCTTCTACAAACATTAGTGAAGGAATGGTCGCTCGTAGGGGCTCCGTGAATTCCAGCGTGGTACTGTGGTAGGATGATGGAACAAGTCCAGCCATGAAATTTCCTCATTCCTAAATATTCCACAGTCAGCTGTTCGCGGGATTATAAGTGGAAGCGACTGGGAACAACAGCAAGTCAGCCATGAAGTGGTAGGCCACGTAACATCACAGAGTGGGGTCAGCGGATGCTGAGGCGCATCGTGCACAGAGATCACAAACTTTCCACAGAGTCATTTGCTACAGACATCCAGACTTCAGAACAGTGCGTACAGACCTTCGTGTGTTTCCACGGCCGAGCAGCTGCTCTAGAGCAGTGGAGACGTGATGAATCACACTTCTCCATCTGCCAATCTGATGGATGAGTATGGGTGTGGTGGTTGCCAGGGAAACTGTACTTGTCTGAATGCATTGTGTGAAGTGTAAAGCTTGGTGGGGGGGGGGGGATTATGGTGTGGGGTTGTTTTCGGGAGTTGGGCTCGGCCCCTCGGTCCCAGTGAAAGGAACTCTTAATGCTTCAGCACACCAAGACATTTTGGACAATTCCATGCTCCCAACAGTTTGGGGATGGCTCCTTCCTGTTCCAACATGGCTGCACACCAGAGCACACAGCAGCTCCATAAAGACATGGATGAGCCAGTTTGGTGTGGAAGAACTTGACTGGCCTGCACAGAGTCTGTAGAGTGGCTCACAGGCCTCACCGCTCACACATGACACAATGATGTCATCCCTTTTCAGATAAGGAATAACTCAGCACTTAGAAAATGGACCTTTCTAATTCAAAATTCCAGTTTAATCCAATCCATGATCTTTTGATGCTTAAACCTCACTGCACAGCAACGACACTCTCTTAGCCACAGATGCTGGTCACTGTGCTGCGTTGGTCCTGTTGGACCTAACAGCAGCCTTCGATACTGTGGACCACCAGATCTGTCTTGACTGGATAAGTGGTTGGGCATTATGGGTGTGGTTTTAGATTGGTCTAGATCCTATTTATCAGAGATAAGTTTTTGTGTTCTTATTTGAGCGGCTGAATCTTGTGCAGCACCCCTTACATGTGGGGTGCCACAAGGCTCTATTCTTGGTCCTCTTCTTTTCTCTGTCTACCTACTTCCTATTGGATCAATTCTCAAAAGACACGACATCTTTATGCTGATGACTGTCAGATTTATGTGCCTCTGAAGCAGCAAAATGCATACAGTACTCTGCTAACCATCTCCTCGAGTGCATTGGAGAGATCAAGACATGGCTGTCTATCAGTTTTTTGCACCTAAATGATAAAAAACTGAGGTCTTGTTGCTCCGGCCCAGTGACATCTCTAAGATGACTATTGACCCGGGACCTATAAATAATCATTTGGCTAAGAAAATGACAAATTAGGTGTAAAGCTGGACAGTGAACTTAAAGCAAATTAAGTCAGTAGTCACGTCCAGCTTTTATCAGCTGGCCAAAGGGATGGTTTCCCTTTGGCCAGCTTACACTGCATCACTGAGATATTAATCCATGCTTTTATCACAACTCGCTTAGACTACTGCAACGCACTTTATGTTGGACTCAGCTGAACATTGCTGCCCGGCTTCAGTTGGTGCAAAAAAGGCTTTTAGTTGGGGTAAAAAAACATAAGCACATTTCTCTGATCCTGGCCTCACTTCATTGGCTCCCAGTTTGTTTTATGATTGAATTTAAAATCCTTTTGTTTGTTTTCAAATGTCTTCACGGCCTCGCCCCATCATAGCTGCCTGATCTGCTCCACCTGTACATTCCTTCTTGTTCGCTCAGGTCAGCTGAACTGACACTGCTGGGTGTCCCAAAGACAACGAGATGTCTTGTCAGTTGCTGCCCCAAAACTGTAGAACGACCTTCCCCTACACATTAGGCAGGCTGACTTGCTCATTTCATTTTAAAGTGCTTTATAAATAAAGCTGAGCAATTGAAAGTGAAGCTGAAAATGCTCCCAGAGCAGAGTAAAACTTGTTTTTCTAAGTCAAAAGTTTGGTATGATTGTACCAGTTCCCCCTGTGGGTTTTCTCAGGTCATTAAAGTTGGAACATCCTGATGTCATTTCAGGCATACGTACATGGGAACATCTACCGGGGTGGCAGCCTTGTCACCCCTGTTGCCACCCCAATTGGCAGCAACAAATTAAAAGAAAAGTTATGGCCAAGTTGTTGTTTACGCGCACGTAACTCCAATGTCCAACTGCTCTGAACGCAGCACGAGATTACGTCAGAGCGACAATAGACGGATATGTTTGGAAAACTGAGTGGAGCGAAACAAGGAGCCAGAAGTTCAGAGGAAAAGAGACACGGGAAGAAATTATCCATCAAGAAATGAGACAGTGAAAGCCCCGTGCTAGGATAGTTATGATGCTGATTTTACGGTGATAAAAATGTAGTTGCTAACTACATATAATGTTAGCTAGGCCTGACGTTAGCTCTGTGCTTACTGCTACTTCAGGAGGCTAAAAGTTATAGTGATTCAACGTCTGTCAATGAAGACATTGTAAAGTTACTCTGAATCATACAGAAATGAAGCGCAAAGGTAGCAGACACAGGTTTTTTTTCACCAAAGAGAAAGGCCAGAGGAACAGAAAATTAACAATCGAGTAAAGTAAACAGGGAAGAGGAGGAGGAAGGAGAGAGAGAAGGACAACAGAAACATGGCAGAGGCGACCAGGGAGAGGAGGAGGAGGGGAAACACCAGTGATGAAGATGTGGAGGATGTGGGTGAACACCACAGTGATGAAGATGTGGAGGAGGGAGAGCATCAGCAAGATGAGGAGAGAGAAAGTGACAGATAACCTGCAGGACTCAGACAGTCAGAGGCTGAGCATCACCAACCATCTCCAGCTGCTCCACATGGTAGGAGATTGTTGCTGCATAAACACTAAGTTACATAAGAATAAGAACAAATGAAAAACATGGATATTTTACTTTGAGGTGTATTTTAGAGACGTTACATTGACTTCTTCAAATAAATGTTCATATTTGCTTAAATATGAATAACTGGGGAAACTTGTGTGAAAGTGTGATGAGATGGGGACAGAGTTTTAATATTTTGTGTTCACATGTATTTTCCATCTGTT
>VOQJ01044054.1:0-22525 GCA_015052665.1 Apistogramma diplotaenia
GCTTGATCTTTTTTTTTTTTTTTTTTATTTAGCTGCTGTACTGCATTTGTTCTTTCAGTTGTTGCTCACAGTGGGTATTTTCCGTGGCAGTTGCAAAATCCTGGTGCAAGCTTACACAGTTCAGGGGCGTCCATACAGGAAACGGCTGACAGCTGCAGACAGGATTGAAGCTCTGTGATATTCAGCAATCATCAAATAACAGAAACACAAAGTGGTCCAACGTTAAACTTTCCACAGCTTGGAGATGAGCTGACATAGAGAGAGTGGTGTCAGCTGGCTTTTTCAAAGTAAAGGTCCTCTGATTTTGATTCTAGGGTATGTTGCAAGCCGAGATGTTTTCTTTATTTCAAAGAGACGCAATTTGATTTGTTTGTTTAATTGGTGTGAAATTGGTCCGGAATTTTATTTAGACATCTACACTGACTGAAAACAAACAACTCATTTTAACTTGAAGCACAATTGTGGCCAAATATGACAAACAAGAGCTGCTAGCATTAATGCAGACTGTGGCAAATGGATGCTTTTCACTAGACTGGAAATTTAGTTTTTAAAGTTGTTAAAAATAGCATCATTCATGGGCAGAGTGGGAATCCTGGGAGAAACCACGCAGGTCCTTTCATAAAATAAATTTTCAAAGAAAAAATGTGGGGAGAAGGTTTTTAGATGCTCAAATGTCTCTGTCCTGGGTAATGTTTTAGAATATCTGACAGGTTTAAATGGTTTCATGTAAAAAATTGCTCAATAAGGTCTTTACTCCATTCGTACCTAATGACACCTGCCTTACTCAACACAGCTCAATCATTTCATAGATTTTTCCCTAGTTAGATGGCTGTCCAGCTGTCTTTCGTTGGTGTTCATTGCAGCGTTTCGATTTCGAAGCTGTTTAACCAGCCATTTCTACCTGATGTAAAAACCCCACTGGGACCAGGAAGTGCCCACCAGTGAGCAAAAAAAACAAACCCCTGTAGGACTGTAGAGCATGATCCAGAATGAAATGTGAATTAGAAACGCCTGTCACTGGCCTCTTTTAAGGGCTTCAGGGGGATTATGTCAGCATGGGTGCCCTGGCTGCAGATGAAACATCTCGGGTGAAAGTAGCCTGCCTTTGCACGCATACACACCGAGCCTACCAGCCATGCCGGTGACACATTACAGCCAGGCGATGAAGTGTTAGATGGTTCCTAACGACCAAGTAGAAGCAACAAATCCAAACAAAGAAGTAGAATTTTTTTTCCGATATGTCCCACCAAGGCTGAGATAATATCTCTGGAGGGACGTTTTTAGTCATAATCATTTTACATCCTTCATTAGAATCCTTTCTGTGACACAAGCACCTTAAAGGTGCCACACTCAGGCTGCTGGTAGGTTGATCTGCCCACCTGGTTCGATCATCTTTCCAAAAAGGAAATAAAGAAAGAAAAAAAGCACAGTCGAGTAGTAAAAGCTCAGTTTTCAGCTAAATGTTAAAATGCGCCTGTCTAACCGCTGCAGAATGTTTGTGTTGTTCTTAAGAACTAATGATTTAATGGTGCAGGACAATGGCAGCAAAGAGTTCCCTCACTAAGCATTCAGAAAATGTGAGGCATCCAGATAGGCGCCTGAGATACCAGGATGGGGGGGGGGGCACAGAGAGAGAGAGTTAGGCATGAGTATATATTGAGACGGGTGAGACAGGAGGGGATGCAGGACTGGCTCCACTTAGCATGTTATGAGTCAAGGGTTGGCCAGGGGTCATGAGCTGCATGAATAAAACAGATCATGTTCGTGGGTCCCTCTTTCAAGCTCAAACATCCAGCAATAAGTTCCTCTGGGAATAGATGAGGGTTTCTTTAGCCTTCTTCTCGTCTCTTTGGAGAGGACACACTGGATGCTTCATAACCATAAAGCTTATTAAACTGAAGGTTTGGCTCAAAGCAGAGAAGATTTTCTGGTTGCAGGCCAGGCATATTAACTATTATCCATCTTGTGGCTGCATGTAGCACTTTGTTCTGTCATTGTCAACTCTGTAATTCAATAATCCAACAGAAAATCAGGGTTGACATGGGCCAGAATCATAAAATGATGGTGGAGAGGGGAAAAAAGAAAACGCTGAGAAGCATCTCTGGCCTTGGAGAAGGCTAAAGGAGAGTTTGAGTGTTCTCACTCCACAGACAGTGCGACAAGCTGATTAAAATGCCCACAGACTGGGAGAGCTGGACCTCCACTCTCTATTCACTGGATCCAGGCACGTCGTCACGACAACAAAACACGACAAAGGACTTTTTCTCAGGCTATTGAGTGCCGTGAAAGAAGAGGCAGTTATGTGTGTATGTGTGCGCAACTTCGAGCAGCGATGTGGTTGTACGAGCCGTAGGTGGTAATGTATGCAGGCCATCCACAAACAAATGAATACGCATGCACGTCCCACTGCTGCCTCCTTAGAATTCTGCCACACAATGACCATACCAGCGCGTCCTCGATGACGTGATGCTTCATCCAAGCATATGGCCATTCTGAACCGAGGTCCTCGGCTGGCACAGGGACGCTATTTCAACTTGCTTTGTCTGCTGTTTGACAGAATGCAAATGCCTTTTTTGTGTGTTTGTGTGTGTCTGTGTGTGTGTGTGTGTGTGTGTGTGGGAGGGGGGGGGTAATTTTTGCCATAATTTTCAGCTTTTGGTATGGTAATAGCTTTTAAAACAAAGGGTATATATATTAATGTAACACTGCTATAGAATCAGTTCTTTTTTGTCTTATTAAGAAGAAACAGCTCAGCTTAGCAAAGGTCTTATTACACTTTTAGGTTTAGAGATGCACAGACTGTATATAAAAGATGGATTTAGTCACTTTTGTATTATTTTTAGCTTTTGGGTGCTGCCACTGTGTTTTAAAATCAGGAATGACCACATGTGCATGAAAAATTTAGGTCATAAACTGCAATGCACAGACATACAATGCAATTCAATTTTATTAAATAGCACCAAATCACATCATCCCACGGTGCTTTATACTTTAAATGTTCTGTACACTGCAAACAACAATTTCTTCCCTCCCAGATAGTCTAAGTAAGGAATATTGCTAAACAGAAGTGTTTAGGAACCACAGTAACTTGGCCACAAAGTGGCAGACCACGTTACAGAGCAGGGAGGCTGAGTGGTGAGACACACAGTGCATAAAAGCTGCCAGAGCTCTGCTGACTCAGTTACTGCAGAGTCACAGACCTACTCTGGCATTAACATCGGCACAAAATCTGAGTGCTGGGAGGCTCATGGGAGTACTTTATCCAACAGTGTACCTTTTAATCAGTGATACTGTAAATAGCACACTAAAGCTGAAAATCAAATTTCTTGGACCGACTGCACCTCGAATCTGACACATTACCTGTCAGATAGGCATCAACAGCACGAACCCTGATGAGAGGTCCAGTTCACTGACTCGAGTTAGTGGGAATGAGTTTTAGCACACAGTGGTGCGTTGCGACTTCTGGTGTCAGTACACCTGTCCAACACTAACCTTTCACCTATTTTACAGCCTTTAAGTTTTCAGAAAGACGAGTTAGAAAACATTTCAGACACCGTGCAGTTGTTATGAAGGAGGAAACAGTTTTCTGGTAGCAGGCAGTAAAAATAACGTAACATTGGGCATTTTAACCCTGGAGCGTGTGGGGTTTAACTTACTTTCAGAGCCAACCTCAAGTGGCCAATCCAGGAACTGCAGCTTTTGGCACTTTACGGTTCCTTGACTTTAAAGGACTAGTTCAGGATTTTGAAAGCTACAAATTTAGACATATCACTCAAATATCTGACAGGTGGTAGTTTTTGCTTTGTCATCCATCCCTGCTTTTTTTCTCATGTTGTCATTCCTGGTATTGCTGCCTGGCTCACTCTCCTTCAGAGGCCAACTTTAGGTCTGTAATTGTGGCAGAATTTGTTGGCTGCTGTCCGTGCTGTTGTGGTTCGGCCCTTTCAGCAGAAGCTCCTTCTAAGGATCTCACTTAACAAACTCTCTCACACGCAGGACAATGAAAACACACAACCTGCAGCGGCTCTCAACAGCAAATGCATTTCTCACTATTATTATTTTTATTTAACTATATGGTCCAGTTTCAGTTTAAAGTGTACCTCTTGAGATAGGCTGGATTCTGGAGTTCGTGCATTTCATCAAAAACTATAATCAAATATGTGCTTTTAGATTTATAGCGGACATACTTATGAAGTGGCCATATTTTACTGCCCTTCAGGGCCACTTAGGACCCACAGCCGTTTGCTGGTCCCTGATTAAAAAGTTAAATTAAGTCTCAGCTGCTTTTGTCAATCATTGTCTGTCTGTCTCTCCCGCTCACTGAGCCCGTCTACCCCCTGCTTCCTCCTGACTGCTCTTTGATCCTTCTGCCTGTTGAATGTTGAAGTGAAGAATTGCAGCACCATCAGTTCCAGTCTGTCATATGTCCATGGCAGCAGTAGTTCCCCTCTTTCCCAACTAGTCCACAACAGAAGGTCAAAGACTTTGACATATGCACAGAGGAACCAGTTACACCATACAATGGAAATGTCACTCTCTCTCCTCTGAAACTGACATCCATATGAAGTTAATATAACTTAGATTTATTGATAATAATTCCCAGGGTGGGAAAATAGATGGAAATCACTGATAAAATAACTGATCATGAAGAAATAGATGTTATTTTCTCTTTCTTGTTTTCTCTTGGTGATATTTGAGACATTATTTTTTTTCTTTTCTGTTTGATCTCCCTTTTATAAATTGTTAATTACATCATGGCATATTTCCTTTCCATGACAGTGATTGCCAACTCCCTTCACTTTCAGTCAGAGGAACCTTTACACAGCATACTTTAGGTAGTCATGACAATAAAATCAAGTGAAACATTTGAAATTGCTGCATATAATAGCTGAGTCTGCTCTCAGTTTGCAGTTGAATGAGGTCAAGTTGGCAGTTACATGTCATCTATGATAACATGGTGACAAAACTGGCAAAGTTACTGTATGTTCTAAATCTTTTGCCATCAAAATGCACAGAACATTCAGAGTCCAGCCAGAACTTAGTTGTTTTGACAGCCAGTTGCCAAACAGTTCAGTTGAATCCCCTACTGCAAAGGGACATCACGGACTCGCTGACACAGACTGACTCCGATTGATTTCAACATGCTGACAATCTGTTTGTGTTTTAAATTAGATGGCATTTATTTGCAAACCCTTACCAGTCTGCGTAAGAGGAATTAGAGTCTGAGTCCGACTCAGACAGTTTGGAGACAAGTTTCCTCCCACTGATCCACAGTGCTCACCCCGAGGTTGAGGGTGATGCAACCTCAACCTCTGGGTGACCACTTGGTTGCCACAACCACTGTTGCCAACATCTCAGTAAGAAAAGTAGCTATTGGCTGTCCAAATAGTTACCGTGCTAGAAGTCGCTATATTACGTCATCATCTAATTTGCATAATTGGTAGTTGTGATCGAGACTGTAGGAGAGAGAGAAATAACAACTTTGGAGAGACAAAGTGAAGAAAAAAACCCCAAAATATGTTTAGAACTACAAATGACCCTCATGAAATAACTTCATGACTTTTACTGCTTTGCCTAGACCCACTTTACATAAATCAGTGTTGTCCTGTATTGTTTAATGTTTGAATGTCAATTTTAACAAAAAACCACTTGTGTGGGGTGCAATTGCTAGCTGTATAGTCAACCCTTCTCCTTTATATTTATACCTTTGGTGTCGGGGGAGAGGCGGAGGGTCAATAAATTCAGCTGCTCCATCACAAGGAATAAGCACTTGAAGAAGACCCCCTTCCTGCTATGAAGGTCACATGACTTCCAATACAGACCAAGTGCCGGCTCCCTCTTGCCTCCTGCTCATGTGAGGAATGTCAAAACATACTAAGGGACACAGTACAAAGAAGTATGTACACAAAACACTGCGGTTTCTCGCCGATGCCACCAGAAAAAGTTGCTAAATTTGTCTCTTTGTGAAAAAATTGTTGAATGAGTTCAGGGATTTTGGCATTATGAAACAGAGTTGTGATTAGCATGTTAATTTTTCATTTTGCGTGCATCTTCCTTCTAGAACTGTTCTTGGCAACATAAAAAACGAGCTAGCTACCTAGCATATATTGCTATAGGAACCAAAGAGGAAGATTGTGTTTTGGGGTTTTTTGTTGTTTTTTTTAAAAGCATCACAGCTCTCATGAGTAACTCTGAATTAAATGGCTAGCTGCTTCTTAAATTCTGGCTCTTAGTTTAATGCTAATTAGTGTACAAACATTAGCATGTTAGGCTACTTAAGCTAAGTATCCTGAAGCTATAGGTACTGTGTGCACTGTGTTTATTTGAAATTGTTCTTATAGGTCTGTAGTTAAGACTTAGCTGGCTAAAGTGGCAGAGCCTGACACCATCTTTCTCAATTATCTGATGACACTTTTTTAAATTAAGCTTTCAGATAATCCTTCTGTGTCTTGATGTTAAGAAATGTTCATGTTTTATACTGGACAATATTTTTAAAATTTGTAACGGGCCTTTATCAGTTCAACAGCAAATGTAGCCTAAATGTTTAAGCTTCTAATGCTGAGTTGTGTTTTGATGTATCAATTTATTACAGATTGCTGTAATAAATTTATACTGTGTAGTGGATTTATTAGTAGGAAAAGCACAGCTGTTATTAGCTTTGTTATATTTTAATGAACCAGTAAACAGAATCCATCCTACATTAATTCTGTCTTTTTTATGGAGGCTTTTCTTATTGTGTTGTGTTGAAAATATCTTTTGTAAATGCCACTTTGTTTTTATTTTAAAGGTAAAATTCGATTTTCTTTCTTCCACAGTGTCATCAAACTGCTGTATTGTCACGAATGTCCATTTTGGGCTTTTTCTCATAGTCCCGTTTGTTAATGAGCTGGCGTGGCGATCATGTACAGCAGAGGTAATAGGAGCTCATTAGTAGCAGATTAAGCAGATGAAAGCCCGTTGCACTTACAATGCATCTCAGGTTGTGCGTGACACGCTGGACCAAGCAGCTAGGCTCAACACCTGCTTCTTCCGGGCAGCGCACTACTGCCTCCAGGGTGAAAGGATCCTGTCATAAAACAGGCTAACTGAGTGCATGTGTGGGTAGATTCTCTTTTTAAGGGAAGTGGCTTTTATCCTGTGTCCGTTCACTGTAGCCACTTGGTCAGAGAGCTGTGAAAAGGGACACTATTCCCTGCAGCAGCAGACAGAGAGCCCCTTCACCACACCGGAGGGACAGAAAGAGAGACCCTCTGTGTCTGCATGTGAACTGCGGGGGGAGAGATGGCCATTGACCCTAAAGAGGGCAACGGATATGGAAAAAGGCCAAGCATGTGTGCATCTGCCTCTCATAATATTAGTGATCTAAACATACTGATCTAAGTAAGTGGAGAGACGCAACCAGCAACCACACTCTTGTCCCAGTGGCTGTACTATGATATGTTTCCAGGATACACAAGCACCAAATGCACTATTAGATGTTGATAGCTGGTTTATCAGAGATCTGTTCCCATGTTGTTGCACCTAGTTGAGGTCTTATTGGACTCCAGGTGTCAAATCTCTTTTCCTGTTTGATCAAATCATAATTTCTAAGAAAATATGAGCATCAGTTCAGATGCTTCCTAGCAGAGGTATAACTAGAACATGATCCTGAACTTGGTGCAAAAGCTGTAGATATCTACATGTTAGGATCCAGGTGGTACGGGGCAGTATTCTAAGCAGGAATATCCAGACCTCCCTCTTCCCTCCCGGGCCCGGGATGCAATCTGGATAGCTGCAGCATCTTAATGGGCTCCTTTTTAATGTGAGAAGCAGCAACTCTGTTGTGAGTCCTGTCAGTATAACTGATGTCCTCGACCTGACTCTGAGTCTGAGCCCAGATATCCATCAGAGAAATCTCATTTCCACTGATTCTATCTGCGATCTACAGTTCATGGTCGTAGGTGAGCATAGGCAAGTTGCAGATTGGACAGTAACTCCACAGCCTCGGTTTCATGCTCTGATTGCTCTTTATTACAACTGACCAGTACAGTGTCCACATACAGAAGGTATGCCGGTCTTTCAGCTCCACCCTTTTCCTACTGGAGAACATGATCCTGGGATACTTTAAGTCCTCCACTTCCAATTAGCAGTCCCAGAGTGGGTACTCCACCCTTTTCAGGCTGAGAACCATGATTGCAGTAAGTGCTAATTCTCATTATAGCTACTTCACACTTGAACACCACTTGTTGAAGCTGATGTTTTTTACTGCTACATACAGTATATGTCAGGGAAACAAAGGTACCGTTATACTTAAAAAAAATCAAAACAGACCTTTTCTGCTGGCTGTCACACGGTTTAGTATCGGTCAGTATCATTTGAAACTGATTATAGGATATCTCATTAATGTCACCATCATAATAAATGTACATATCGTATGCAATCAGTAAGTGCGTCTTGTATTCTTTGATTCCCTGTGATGTTGCACAGTGTGCACTGCTGCACATTTTCAAAGAACTGAAGTTGCATCCAGGGGCTTCCTGCCTCTGAATAGGATGCTGCTGAATTGCTGTGCTTGTGTTGTCTTCGTTGGATGTTTGCTACTGAAAAGTTTCTTTGCTTCAGTCTTTAGAAACACATCAAACTCTGCAGCTGTTTCTCTTTTAACTTTTGTCTCGCATACATTATCCAAACACATAAGACAGCTCTCTCCAGTCCTTTAAATCAATTTCAATGCATGTTCCTGTTCTGTATAGTCTCAGTTGTGTCCTATTTGCGTGTGGCCACTGAAAGCCTTGCTGATCTCATAGAGATCACTTGCCACTTCCTTTACTTGTACTCTCTGGATGGGATCCACAGATGCTACTGTTGCAGAGCCCGGGGCCTGGGGCGAGACGCCAGCCAACCCACCACAGTATAACAATGCAAAGCAGCGCTCCGTGGCTCCCAGCCCAGTGTTCCCCACTGTCCCCCCCACTGTCTCTGCGCTGTTGAACTCACATATTTTATGGGGTCTTTGGTGGTCAGTGGGCTGTCACGGCTCATTAGGAGCTTTAGAAATGAACTTGCACAGCAGACTCTCGCAGTGATTAATAAACATGGACAGAGAGAGAAAGAGACAGCGAATGGGCAAGGTGAAAGTTCACAGATGAGACCACATTCTGAGAAGTTTATAGAGGTCATTAAATACACTGGTTCTCTTACAGTTTATTGGGATAGGCTAATTATTGTCCCTTTAGTAGCCAAACAATCCAAAGAAACGGACAAACTTGCATTTCTGAAGAAATCATTGAGGAATTTCTACTCTTGCTTCGCTTGCATATGATTGTTTACATCATAGTTTCTATATGACAGTCCTTCCCCCTCACCATTCCAGCTGGAAGTTTAGTGGGCCAACCAGAGGTTATTTATAGGTTGTTGGACTGCGTCCCATGGCTGAATATGCTGCATACCAGACACAACTGATGAACACTAGAGATTGTTGATGAAAGGCATGAGCGAAGGTGCCCGTCTGTCACTCTAAAGGGTGTTAGTGGTATTTGTTCGACTACCAAGCACTTCTACAGAAGTCGTGAGTAAAGCTGCAGCTCGAGGGCAGGAAACTGAAATGTTACGAGTATGGTTGTTGCAAATCCAAAAAGTGTATCGAGAAGACTCATTCACAGTTAAATAGATGATTCAAGAGTGTTGGTTTCATTGATGGATGACGTGAAAATGTTGCATATCCTTAAAAGGTTTTCCACACTGACAGAAATATTCCAGACTGGACTTCCCCTCTTTACTCGTATATCAACTACAGCTCTATTTCTCACATCTCTGTTCTTCTCCGTCCCTCTCCGCTTCGTCACACAGCACAGTCATCCAGTCTGATCTCATAGTAGTTTCTAGGAAGACATCAGTGATGACTGGTAAGAGGAAGTTCCCATGGCAATGGGGTCGCCATAGACTATAAATATATTGACCTCATCATGTTGTCCGGTCAAAGAGCAGGTGGGGATGCCTGTTAAGAGTGTCAGTGAGAATTTGACCAGAATTGTTCCCAGGCTCTCTGTTACAGAGGCTGCATGAGCCTGAAAACATCCAGCTTAACAGGTTATGTTGACAACGTAATTGTTTTAGTTAGTTTTAGATGAGAGCGGATGAAATTAGGGAGTTAGAGAAAAAAATCCCGGTGGCATTGCTCCATACAATGCAATCAAATACAGCACGCAGTATCACAACTGTATCTGTAAACATTAGACCGCACAGTACCAAGCACGCCCGACACTGTACCGAATCCACTGAGTTATAGTGGCTTCATCATTTAGTTAAACTGTAAAACAAAAACAAACCCTCCCTAGTCTCAGCACTGCAGTGGATCTATGATCTTAATGTGAGACTCTGAATGAAAACAAGCATTCTCCTTCACATGAAATATGCAACAAAACATGGAAATTACAAACAGCAAGCTTCCTCAGTCTAATGTTTTCATGCCACCTCTTCACTTCATATCTGTCCATTTAGTGTCACTAAATATGGCTTATGCTAGGATAGATGAGCCTGCTGTTCTAGCTGTTTCATTTTGACAATATGTACAGCTTGTTGGGCGTCTGACCACACAACACATTCAGTGAAGATGATGATTTACAAGTTGTCCCCATTTTATACACAAAAAAATGGAACTATGCGCACAATCCACACCGTGACTCCAAACTGCTAAACTCTATAGGCTCAGTCAAATTTCACTGTAAATCATAGTTTTGCACAATACAGATTGCATTATTTAGCGCACTCTGTTGACCTAGAAACACTTGGCTTTCAAAATGCAAAAGGCAACGCTGATTACCAGTCAGTGCCACTCATTTTACACCTGTTCAAACTCATTTGGAAGAACTATTCATTAATGTGTCAGAGCATAAAAGAGGCTTCAAGTGACTTGTACAGGTGTTACACAAGAAGATGGCACAGCAGGAAGACAGAGGAAGATTCAGAATGACTGTAAGAGGAGGTCTCGCAGGCAGCAAAAGGTGTTTAGCAATCTTTTTTTTCAGTGCAATACTTTGTATTACAGTAAAAAATAAATATCTCTTATTTTCTTCTACGCTGATTTTGTTTGTGATGTTTCTCACTTTACTTTAAATTTCTGAGTAAAATTACTGAGTTTTGTTACTACTTGGGTTGCTACTCATTTTCTAATTGAATGGTTGATGGTTTGATCCCTGGCTGTTCAGTGTCCTTGGGCAAAAAAAAAAAAAAAAAAACTGATTAGAAATGGGTGTGTAAATAAGGCATGTTGTATATAAAGCATTTTGAGTGCTCAAGTAGAGTGGAAAAGAACTATATAAGAACCAGTCCCTTTACTACATATAATACATAGCATTTTATTATATTTTATTGTTGTACACCCCCCCTCCAAAAAAAAGGAAACAGATTAATTTAAAATAGATTAAAGTGAATAAGATTTAATATTTAATTACAAATTGTTTGCATGTAATAACGGCATCAATCCTGTGACCCACTGACATCACTAAAAGCTGCAGCCTCGTTCAGTTGCTGTTTGTTTTGGAGGGGGTTACTCCCACTTTAGCAGGTAAAATTCTCTGTAGGGTTTAATTCTGGAGACTAACTAGGTCTGTCTAAAACCTCCCACTTCCTGCCCCTGATGAACTGCTTTGTGGTGTTGGCAGTGTGTTTTGGGTCATTATCTTGCTGCAGGATGAAGGATCTCCCAGGCAGTTTGGTTGCAGCTTTCTTTAAATTGACACACATTTTTTTTTTTCTGTAGACTTCCTTTGCTTGCATTGCATTGTGCTGCTGCCATCATGCGTGACATCATTAATGAAGATTAATGAGCCCGTCCCACAAGAAGCCACGCACGCCCAAGCCATGACATTACCTCCACTGTTTCACAGATGAGCTCGTATGTTTGAGATCATGAGCAGATCCTTTCTTTCTCCAAACTTTTACCAATGTGATGGGAAAGTTAAAGTTCATCTTTGTCTCATCAGGACAGAAAACATTGTCCCAGAGCTTCTCAGGCTTGTCTCTGTACTTCTTGGCAAAGTCCAGCCTGGCCTTCACGTTCTTCCTGCTAATTAGTGTTTTGTATCTTGTGGTGAAGCCTCTGTACTTTTGTTGATGAAGTCTCCTGTGAACAGTAATGGTGATACCTTCACTCTTGCCCTGTGGTGTCGCTAACAGTTGTTTTAGTGTCTTTTCTGTCATCAGCTGTTGCTGTTTTCCTTGGTCCACCTGTTCAACATCTGTTACTTAGTACACCAGGGATGACTTTCTTCTTCAGGACATTGCAAGCGGTTGTTACTGGCTATGGCCAATGTTTGTGCAAAGGCTCTGATTGATTTTCCATCTTCTCTCAGCTTCACAATTGCTTGTTTTTCATCCAAAAACAGCTCTCTGGTTTTCATCTTGCTTACTCCTCTAACTGTAAATGCATTAAGCATATAGATATTCAGCATATTTGTTGCTTGAATAATCAATGTAACAGTACACACCAGGGTAACAAAACACACCTGTCAATCACATGTTCCAATACTTATGATCACAAGCGTCATCATCAGATCCAGATGTAAACACCTGGAAATCAAAGCTGAGATGTTGACCTTTTGTCATGTCAAACCCAAATGTTTTCAGTCTATAAGAAAAGCAAAGAGATTGACCTCACTGTAGCTATTTTGGGAACACACACACACACACACACACACACACACACACACGTACAGTTATTTTACCAAAATTAGAAACAAGGAAACTTATTTCCATGCACGTGTAATGTGAAGAGAGATTTGTGGGGTTCTGACAAAGCAGTTAACTCTTGTGTTCTAGGAAACGGAGCCATCGGTTCTGACAACATGTTTAAATGTTTAAGGACTCTAACATGCAGAAACACCAAACAGCAGCACTGGTCAAACTGGTCAGCTCTGTGTGAGAAACATCCATCCAGTAGCTGTTTGGACACTGAGCTCCCAAACTGACCGCTGATGTTGCCCATTGGCCACATTGCCTTTTATTTTTTTAAAATGCTGCTAACTTGACTGAAAACAACATTGATGTGAGGTTTCTAGCAACTGTGACTCAATAAAACATGAGGCACAAAGAACTGGTTTGTTTTATATGCATATTTCATAAAGACTATTCCAACCATGTCTGTGTGAGTTTTGAGCCCGACTTAACAGACTTTGTACATGTAGCTTCTCAAACGCACATGTGTGCAGTGCATCATAAACTCCACTCAAATCCTTTGACAGTGGGCGTGGGGGTTATTTCTTATAATACTTCTTATTCTGCTCATGAATAAGTAAAGAGGAGGCCCTGAGACACACTCACCCACTTACCACACACATGCACCTGCTCCTGGATGGCCCCTGGTTATGTACAGATGCGCACACATCCACACCCATTCCCAGAGATTCCCGCTCCCCTCCTACCCTTCTATACCCTTCGTCTTTGTCCTGATTGCAGCCCCGGGGGGTAGTCAGTTAGGTGACATGGCTGCATGTCTAATCTCTCAGAAATCTATTTGCACTTCAAGGTAATGCTGCACAAAATTGCATTTTTCTTTTATATCACACTCCCCTTTTTTTTTGTCTCAGTCATTATGCTGTGTATTGGGCCAGAAGTAATACTTGTCAGTGCTCAGTTTCAGTATTTCTCATATCCCCAGGTAATGTTTATACTTGTGTGGTGTATTTATATCTGTATATTTATAGTGTTTCTTTCTTCTTCTTCTTCTTTTTGGTTGCCTGGCTGCATATTATGGATGCATACAATTTTGCTTTATACTTTATAGTTACATTTATTAAAATATATAATATCCTTTTAAGATAAAAGAAAATTGTAAAGACACACTGTGGTGCTCAGGATTCATTTCTTTCTTTCTATGTGACCTTTTTCGGGGAGGTCAGTGAAAGGTTTGAGGAAGCTGTTCAATAATTAAAGAGGTTTTATCTGTAATGTGAAAGCTCTGTGTCCATACATCACTTTCCTCGGAGGTGTTGAATGATGGCTGTGGAAATGGGGAATGAGAGTTGTTGTTTTGAACGTTTCCAGTGGTAAGGGATACTGTGGCTGCTAGTGTTTTGATTCCATTAAATGCACTCTACACCGCGGGGGAGTTAAACACTACGCAAGTAATCATATGCATTTTTAAGATGGACGTAATGAAAGAGTCGCCTTAAATTCTTGAGCTTAAAAAAAAACCTCCGATCTTATTTTCTGAAGCATTTAAATGATAAGGCTACCAATGTCCTACATTTTTGTCACCTTTTGCTATGAAAAGGCTAAAACCAATAAAGTGTGAGACTGACACTTAACTGTACTTACCAACCTTCCCAGCCTGTCTGGACCCTTCAGATCCATTTGCTCTTTCTTAAGACAGAAACTCCAACTGGGCAGTGTAGACCTGAGTAAATGTCACACAAAGATAACTTAATAGTCCTTTTGCTGTGCTATTCTTATTAATACAGGATAGTATAAATAAGAGGACTGATACAAAACAAACGGCAGCGCCCAGAGTCAGTGTGATTTGACTGTTTTATAGTTACCGAACAGCAAAATGCTAAGATAGAGATGAAGACGTTATTTCAGACTTTGGATACATGACAGCGCTTGTCAGTGGGTCCATTTTGGTGTTTTTTTGGCTATGTAATTGTATTCTCTATCGTAAGAAAGATACAGATTATTACTTTTCTTTGAAGACATTTGGTTAAATTGAAGTGTGCATGAGTGTGTGCTTTGAATAATCAGCACTAGCTAGAAAAGAGCATTTTCGTGCTAGCTTAAATCCTTAAGAGGTTCTCAGTCTCAATCTTGAACCTAAGCTCTCTAAAACTCTTAACTTACACTCATCTATATGTTAGCAGCTTTTGGCCTTATTAAATGCTGATGTCAACTTTAAACATCTGCTAGTGTAGGCTTTAACCCTGTTTTTTCTCTCCTCAGAGTGTTTGCCATGCTACATGGGAACTCAACCCTGGTCTTACTCTTCATCCTCACCATTTCTGCTGCTGCCTATGGTCGCTCCTACCCCAACTTTTCCCGTAATGACACTGAGTTCCAGCACCTGGTTCTCCACCCGGCCCCCTCTGTGGGGACTGTGTATGTGGGGGCCAGGGACCACCTTTTCCAACTGGATGGATTAGATGGACTCCGGTTGGAGCAAGAAGAGATGACTGGACCTGTAATCGACAGCAAAGACTGCCTTCCCCCAGTCACCAGCACCAACTGTCCCCAAGCCAGAAGAACCAGTAATCATAATAAATTACTGCTGGTGGATCCAAATGCACTGGAGTTGATCACGTGCGGCAGCGTGCACCAGGGCACCTGCCAGAAACGTAGCCTGGCATCAATCAAAGAGGTTTTGTTCTCTACTGAGAGGCCTGTGGATACCCAGTATGTTGCAGCTAATGATCCGTTAGTGTCAACAGTAGGCTTGGTTGTGCGGCTAACTAGCGGGAACAGGACGGTGATGTATGTTGGTCGGGGCTATACTGCCAGCCACCCACCCATCTCCACCCGCCACCTTTCATTAAAACCTGTTTTTTCCTACGAAGAAACAGCTAAGCTGGCTGTGGCTGGACGTCTGTCAGAATATGATCATCATTTTGTTGCGGCGTTCACACGGGGTACATATGTGTACTTCTTATTTTACCGACGTGACATCAAGTCACCATCAAGGGACTACCGGACCTATGTCGCCAGAGTGTGCATGGAAGACGCTTCCTACTATTCATATGTGGAAATTCCTCTTGTCTGCCTATCGCCATCCTTTTCCTCTAGGAATTACAACCTGCTCCAGGCAGCCCAGGTATTGATTCAAAAGATTACAAACACCTGTGCCTCATATCAGACCTCATATCAGAGGGAGTTTGATGCCACCCACCTGTTTCTGGACTGTATGAAGCCTCAGTGTTAGCATTTTGGACACCGTCATGTTAGCTCTTTTGAAGCCAGAAGTGGCCATATTTAGACAAGAGTGTGGATTGCTAATTTAGCAGCTAATGCTAGG
This sequence comes from Apistogramma diplotaenia, assembly GCA_015052665.1. Taxonomy (NCBI): domain Eukaryota; kingdom Metazoa; phylum Chordata; class Actinopteri; order Cichliformes; family Cichlidae; genus Apistogramma; species Apistogramma diplotaenia. The sequence goes on from VOQJ01044054.1 coordinate 15,980, forward strand.
AAGGTTTGTTAGAAAGCTGCATTTATAAACTAAATGTAATACACAGATACACATACCTGTGAAGAACTTCTCTCACCAAAATTGTAGCACAGACTTCTTGGATGGACTGTACTATACAGCAAAACAAATTATTTGCCAGATATTTCCATTAAAATGGTTTAACTGCCAATGCAACCAATATGCTCCACAGTCCACTTCCATATTTACAGACATTTGGGGCAAACTGCCTAAGGAAAACCATTTGCTGTTTTCATAGGTGAATTTGGACATTTGAATACGGATTTAATATGGAGTGAATTAATTTACCTTTGGAGACAGCCTCGGGTGGCCACTGTTGCAGCACCTTGCTTTAGAGATGAACTAATCTCTTAGCTGATTCCAATTTCCAATCCTTTTTTGTTTTGTTTTTTGCAAGTTTCACCTGTCAATATAGATTTTTGCTGATTGTGATTTTATGTGATAGCATATACAAACAAAAATAAACTTTTCTTCAATGGAAATTGTTATTTTCATAATACAACAAATGATTAAACTTAATGTATTAGACTGAATTTCCCCCTAAGCTGCAGTACGTTGCTGGATCTCCTCTCATTTAAACAACTGAAAATAAAATGCAACAATTAACTAAAAAACTGCTGGTGTACACCTGCTTTTCCCTGACATATTTTAACTTACTAAAGAAAAGCAGGTCCACTGTACCTATGAGTTCATTGGGTTTCACTGGGTATGTTTATTCTTTTTTCATGCCTGTTGTTGAAACAGGTGGGACAAGGTGCAGGCCTGCAAGGCGAGGATCTGCTGGGAGTCTTCTCCACCAGCACCACCACCACAAACAATATTCCTTCGCATGAATCGGCTCTGTGCGTTTTCCCTCTGTACGAGCTGGACAAATACATCAACTCAACGCGTGACCTCTGCTACACCAAAGATGGGCGCGGGGAGGGAACAGGAGAGGCCTACATAGAATACGAGGTCAAGTCCAGCTGTGCCAACCTGCCCCCGGTAAGAAGAGAGGCATAAATGTTTTGGGGATTAAGCACTCGCTTGTTTTTGATGTTGGTCTTTATGTGCTCATATGAGCCTTTCAGACTGCTGAGAACATCCTTAATGCTTTGTGCTTGTTATAGCTGGAAGGCCTTACAGTACATACATTAAAACTCTGCCTCATTAGGAATTATTCCCTGATGTCTACCCATACCTGAACTGTATCAACTAATTTGATGTAAGTGTTCAGCGGAAGCCAAAACAGATAGAATGTACAAGCATGTAACGAGGAATGACAGGTTTGGTAAGATTAAGCTTAGTAGCGGCAAGGAATACAAATAATGGATGGATGGAAGTCTAGTAATGAGGCCCTAGTTGAAAAAGTCCAAGATGTCAGATGTCCAGGAGTAGCTTTGCCCAGCTGCAGCCATCCGGGGACCCTCTCCGCTGCCCTGCAGCCGCTCAGGTCCTGCTAGCCCACAGAAGCATTTAATGGGATCGTTAAGGATCAATAAACCAAACTACCCTTGAATCATCTGTGCTGCTGCTTAATGAGCTCTGACAAGGAAGGGCAGGACTTCTTTTGAAACCCACTGGCATAAGAGGATAGAGAGGGGGAGAATAAAGAAACGGGATGAACCATGAAGATGAGGAGAAACTATAAAATATAGAGGAAGGAGAAAAATCTAGCAGAGGAAATGAAAGTTTAAAGGAAACAGATGGATGGAGAAGATAAAGCTGTATTAGATCAAGACGTTCCCCTTCCAGCAATGATGAACCATTATCATTATTTTCTTAATAAACAAACTCAGCATACTAAAAAAAGCTCATTCTACCCACTCCTCCTCCTCTTCCTCCTCCTCCTCCAGGGCCAATTATCTGGAAGCAGAGCTTGGAGACTTACTGGAAAGCGGAATTTGGAGGGGTAGCTTTGCAAAACCAAAGGAGCGAGTTGGTCGTCTCTGAATGAGTCTGCTTTAATCTATGGTGCAATCCTCTTATGATGTATTAAGAGGATTCAGAGGCTCTGAGGCAGCAGTGGGAATATGTACTTGTTTGCTCTAAAGCTTTAGATGTTTGGCATCAGTTAAAAACAACAAGGGAAAAAACTGTTAGATATAAAATCAATGGATAACTCAAAAAGGCAGCGAAAAAAGCCTCTGCTTGTGTTTATTCAAGGATGAACCAGCAAGCCAAAGTCTCTGTCCTGTCACATTTTAGAATACCCTGAAGGCATATCCCTGCGGCTCTGACCACACCCCAAGTCCAATGGCGAACCGGGAACCGCTGAAAGCTAAGGCTGCGTGGCACACCTCAGCTGCCCGCCTCACTGCTGTGGCCGTCAGTGTCAGAGATGGACATAGCATCGCATTTCTGGGAGACTCCAAAGGGACTCTTCACAAGGTAGCTCAAACTTTTCTTTTTGGTTTCTGTATGACCTTGGAGAGCTTCCCCTAGCATGCAGAGTGGGAGGCAGGGTGAAACCCCTGACTCATCATGACTCCCATGGAAACATTGTGGTCTAATTTCTAATTCACTGTGCTCAAAGACATGTCAGGCCTCAACTATACCTGTGTCCACACAGGCCTGAACTTGCTGCTCCAACTTGTCTGTGAAGCAAAACACACCTTATACCACATAAAACATGTGAATCCAGTCTGAAGGATATTTAATCCAAGTCTATGCCAAATCCCATATACTCCTGCATCACTGTGTGCCTCCAGCCTGGAAGATTCCCGTCATTCCAGCATTCAGTGTTCCAACAAACACAGGCTAGCATACCTTTGTGATCCCACGCTTAATACATTTGCTTTTTGTTCTGCAGAGACTTTTTTTCAATCTTAAGCTAATGCATTAAAGCAGTGGAAACTTTTTTTTCTCCACAAAAACATTGGAATTTTATGTCCAGAATCTGATTGGACTCTCATTATATTTATCAAGATCTGAGTCCTGTTTTTACCTCTTTTGTCCAAACTGAAAAAGAAAAAAAGAACACTGCCACCCTCTGAACAACATCTGCATACATGTGATAGTTACATGAAGAGATCAAGATAAGAGGATTGCAGACAAAACCTGTTTTACTCAGCTTGCGTGTGTGTGTGTGTGTGTGTGTGTGTTCTTGTGTGAAACAGAGAGAGTGAGACACAGAGTAGAGCCAGACTTAGTACTTTTAGGTACCAGATCAAAGCTGCACTCAATGTAGTCATCTGAGAAAAGCTATTGTAACAGGATTAGTGTATCACAGCAGGACAAATTCCACAGCATCCATATATGGGACTCCATATGAGCGCATGTTTGTGTTTCAGTCAGAGGACAGAGGGTGATAACTGGTGACCCAGTTTAAATGCAATACTACATGGAAGTCTTTAAATGTAATGCTACACGGATGAAAAATAGATGGCGTCACTAACTTGATTTTTGCGGTTGTAGTCAACAGGATGTATATACGTTGCTTTGTTGGAATTAAAAGACCCTTTCAGCATTTGTGGATCTGCAGATTTGTTTTCTTACTAATATTTCTATGAAACAATCAATACTACTCTTATGCTGGTACATTAACTGAGCTAGAGCTGGAGGTTGTTTGGCCGAGATGAGCATGAAGCATGGCATGGAAAACATAGCAACCATCGTCTGACAGCTTCTTTGTTTATCTCACAAAAACCAACGTGACACTGGCTGTGTGGGAGCTCGAGGGCAGGAAGTACCTCTTTTCTTTCGTGCAGGTTATTGTGATATTTACTGTGTTTATAACATTTGCATTCTAGAAAGCAGCATATGTACAGTATGGGTAAGATATTGGCTTCACACCCTAATTTTAAACCCATACTGAATGTACCTGAAGTTTTTATATATCAGGAGATGATAAAGTCACCTGGTCCTTTGGTGTTAGTTAGTTAAATTAATAAATTAGGTAAATACAGCTTTGGATGAGCAACACGGCATGTCCCATTATTTATTTAACCAAAGCTAAGCCTAATGCAGGAACATAAAAAAGGACAACCCATGGTTCAGTAGCTTGGAGAACCACCTTTAGTGGAAATAACATGAAGGAGCTTGAGCTTTTTGTTTTCTGTGACTTTATCACTCTCACATTTTTGTGGAGGAACTTTGGCCCACTCTTCTTTACAGTGTTGTTTCAGTTCATTGAGGTTTACAGGCATTTGTTTACGCTCCCTCAATGTCCCAACTCAGCATTTCAGTCGCACTGAGGTCTGGACTTTGACCGGCCCATTGCTGCACCTTTGAGTCTTTTCTTTCTCAGCCATTTGGTGTTTGGGATCATTGGGCTGTCCTACTTAATAATAATTAGACCAAACGGGTGAGTGAGAATAAACAAATGTTGTTTCACCGGTGCATTTCTTCGAGCCAGCTGAGAATCTGCAGAATCTCTTCAGCATGTCCAGGATCTGCTCCTGGATCTTATACCAAAAATCACCTAAAAGGCATCTGGGACACATCCTGATTGCCTTCTTTCTATGTGGACTGGAAGTGGTATTCCAGTGACTTGTGGAGCCGAAGGTAAACACAGGGTTTTGGCAGCCTGATCCCTGGAAAACTGAATCTGCTCTGGTCAGTGTTCAAAATAAAATCAGAGCCCAAACAGAGATTTCTGAGGTTGGCCTCTAATCTTGAAGAATTTTTTTTTTTTTATCCTAGCAACCATATGCAAAACTAGCGAGCTGGAGTCAGGTCCTTGCAACATGTTACTTTGTCAATATTTGTTATCATAGCAAACAAGGCGGTCTGAAGAAGACAGCCTACCATTTTCAGCTCTCAAAAAAACGCTATGGTGGACACATCTCTTTAATGTTCCGAAGTCACAGAGCATTACAACGCAGCTTCCCATGCCATTATGTGTTGAGTGCATCCTCTTAATGGGATAACACATTCTCCACTCTGTCCACAGTGATCTCGTTAACATGAAGTAACATGAGAGTCTGAATGCCTGGGAATCGCTTAAGCCAGAGGTGTCTTCCTGTGCTTCATATTAGATTTGACTGCGTGATAATCACATTCATGCCCACTTCTGCTGCGATCCTTTGCAAGTCTGATTTGATTTGTAAGCTGAAGAAAGTATTCCTTTTGTGTTCTTTTTTCTTTTTTTTACCAGTCTCTATTTAGTCCTGCAGTGAGAGGAATATACCATGCCCATCTAGCTCATTTCTATTCTGGAAATTCAAATCAAGTGGAAAGTATATTTGCCGCATGTCATTGAAACCACTAATTCTATGTCTTCTGTTTTTCTGGTGTAATTATGCAGGTTTATCTTGGCCGAGATGGCGTGGTGGAGGTCTACAAGAACACAACAATCCATCCCAACTCCCCCATTAACAGTGACCTCCTGCTGGATCAGAGTGGAGGACATATCTACATCATGACCAAAACCGCTGTAAGTTTAAAGCAAATTATGTCGTTTTAGGTTCACATTTTTAAGTCCAAATATTCAACAGATGTATTGGCTGCAGACGTTTTGGTGAGTACCCCCATTCAGCCACACAACCAGATGTCTCCATGCACGAGACTGAACACAGATTGTCATTCATCGACAACGTTATTTATCGAATGTCAAGAGTTTTTCAGGCTTTGCTTCTTCCTCAAGCTGTGTGTCTCTCTCACTGAAAAAGAGGATAAAAGAATATAAGGCAAAGAGTGCAAAAGAAAACACAGAGGCCAGCTGGCTGTTGATGTCAGAGGTCACTAACCTCACTGTGAGGAGTACAACAGTCAGCAGGAGGTGTAAGGTTGGGCTTAACAATGGTATTGATCAGAGAAAGTGGCCTCCATTGTGTTGGCACACTCCCTACAGAGTGTGTGTGGGTAGCTGTGGATGCTGATAAATGGACTTGGGAAACTGCAAGTCTGTACGCAGAATTGATTGTCTCAGTCCGAGACCACAGAGCACCTGAATGTAGAGCAGCAGATCGAGTTACATTTAACATACACGTCGAAAACAAGTCGAGTATTCTCACATGCATTGCATCTGTCATAATGGCACTGGTAATGTCTCGTATGGAAAGTGAAGTTAAATTTTTTATAGTACACAAATGAGTACACATAATGCTGACTGAGCAAAAAACAGCAAACTTTAAGGTTAATAAAATAATATCAAAATGGGAGAACAGCTAAGGAAAGTCCCCTTTCATACTGTAGGCTCACATTCATAAATTATCCAAGCATCTTTTCCTATATATTGAACAATGTACGTGCTGATACCAGTATACGTGTATTATGCACAGGCCGATATCAGCCCTGCTCTAGTATTTGCCTCGAATAAATAGGTAATATACTGGTAAAAGGACTGCTTTTTATATTGTGCTTTTCTATTGTACATGAGCATTCAAAACGCTTTAGACAATGTGTATCATTCACAAACAGATTCATACAAGCACTTTCTTTTTTTTTTTTTTTAGTATATTTTTTGGCCTTTCATGGCTTTATTGATAGTTGGAGAGAGACAGGAAAGTGGGAGGAGAGAGACGGGGAAGACACGCGGGAAAGGGCGACAGGTCGGGAATCGAACCTGCGCCGCCCACACCGCAACGCGGCATATATATAGGTCGC
>VOQJ01044059.1:18689-29637 GCA_015052665.1 Apistogramma diplotaenia
GTGAGCACTGAGAGAGATATATATAATATATATATATATATATATATATATATATATATATATATATATATATATATATATATACACACACACATTTTTTTTTCAAAACAAGAGCCATATGTGTTGCAGAGAAAAAGGTAGGGAAAGAGACTTCAGACTCAGCTGAAACATCCAGCAGAAATCTTCCACCTTCTGAAGCATCAAGTCTGCCAGTTCTTTTAGCCCTCTCCTCCAGCCTGCACATAGAGGAGCCTAATAATTCTCATTACACTCTGCATCCATCTGCATCAACAGAACTGCCTATTACTCTCGTGTGTGTGTGTGTGTGCAGTAAACAGCTCTTTAGAGAGAGCTAATGAGCTCTTTTAAGTCTGTCTGCTATGTGATTCTGCAAGTGGGGTGTCAGAGCAAACTGCCCATTTTGGTAATGCCATAATTAAGCCGTATGCGTATGTGTGTGTATGTGGAAAAGACACGCTGGGACACATGTTGCCACCACGTGCGCATACGCACACACACACACACACACACACACACGCCAAGACGAGACGTACAAATGTGCACCCTTCTTTGTCTTTCTAACATAAACACTCACCAGAGACCTTCAAAAACAAACTATTGAGTCGTAATTCTTTTTCTTGAAACGTGTTTGGGGCAAACACTGAAAGAGAAAGAAGAGGACGAGGAGGAGGAGGTGGAGGAATAGAAAGAGCTGCATGACAAGCGATAACTTCATCAAGAAAGACCTGTTTTCACGCACCACAGGGGAAATCTAACCAGCCAGTTATTCAAATCCTTATCAAATACACCAGAGGGCATCTTTTAACCTCTAAATCACTGTGCGAAAAAAGCCTCAGTACATGGCATACAGTATGTAGCTGTTGTTTAATGACATGTGTGCGTTTTCTTACGCTCACGGGGCTTGCATGTGTTTGACAATCTCCAGACTGCCTTGTTAATGAGTCCGGCACACTGTGACTAAGCCACAGGCTATGCTTTACTGGCACACAACCTACAGTAGAGTCAAATAATGTGATTAGGTCCTCCAAAAGGCAATTAATTATAAAATTAGTCATAAGCTGGTGTCTCCCTCACCCGCGTACCCTCTTTCTCCCACATGCATGCACACACTAAATCAAAACTGTATTCTTTAGAGGAGAAATGTCATTATTAACAAACTAATTTGAACCAAGTCGAAACTAGAGGAAAAAGTGCTGCTAGCAAAAATTAAATTTCATTTCCATCCTCTATGACAGACGACAAAACTGTCCTCCGTGCCAAACTTTTTTCCCTCTGAAAATAGCCCGAAATCTTTGAAGCCTTCGATTCAAGCTCAGCCGCGGCTTACCATTACAACGACTAGTCTGTCGCAAAGCAACGACAGTAACAACAACAACAACAGATAAGGAAGTAAACAGAGCGAGTTCAAAGTCTAGACAGCGAGCAGTGACCGGGAGAGATGAGCTGTCACTAACTCAAAGACGGTGGGTGGGGGCGGCGGTGGGGGGCTGGGGGGGATTCTGTAAAGATGACAGCTCGGAGCTGCGATATAAAGATATTTGACAAATGACAGCAACTTTAAAAAAAATCTAATACCTATTGTAATCAGTGATCTTTGACCTCGAGATAAGTTTGCGCGTCTTTGACCATCAAAACTGAAATGTTTGTGGAGTAAAAAAAAAAGAAAAATACAGAAAAGAAAAAAAAAGAAAAATTGGCTTCTGTTTCGTTGTTGTATGGAAACGTTGAAGCTTTAAAAATATTAGGGGATGTTTAATGATGCTTCCGAGGTTAGCTTACAGAAGAAATCAGACCTAACCACTATAAATCTCTAACTAAATTCCAGAGGCGTATTCTCATCACCCCTGCCTGCCCTTATCAGATCTTCCTTAGAGCTGTATAAATTGACACTGTCTAAATTTCCTTTTACTAGACAGACTATTGAATGGGTGGGTTAAATGGGTAGGGCGCAGTTAAACAAATGCTCTGGATCAAGGAAATTGTGCGTGGCTTCTTTTGTCATTCAGAGAGGAAATTGAGAGATATTCGGCAGGGGCTCGGAGCCGCTAACGCACGACATTCATCTATAATGCACTTGGCCTGTCCGTCAGATACTCCATTTCCTGTGACTAGCGCAGCGTGCCTAATCACCCGGCTCCATGCAGGGTTCCTTCCTCAAAGGCAGCCCAGTGCACACACACACACACTATCACACACAAAGGCTAAAGACGCACATGCACAGTCACGAAGTAAAACACGAAGACAGACACGTGCACGGCACACACAGAAACATCAAGCCCACTTAGGCAAACAGATTATTCTTATCTGGCGAACAAAACATCTGTACAGACTCTCACCACCACTGTGCTCTAACAGTGTCGTGACCTCAGCAGCATTTCCACAGCTCCTCTTTCATCACTCAGGAAAGCAAGTCTTTCACAAGCAGGCCGAAGCCCAGACGCATCAACAGGTAGAAAGATGCAACTTACAGCAAATCACATCTCAAACATGCTACAGCTGCTGACTTTTCTTTCCTCTTGTAAATCTAGATAAATAAAAAGCACCACATTAGACTTGTGCACATGGATATGGTGGGAAAGCATCTGCAGCCCCAACCGGTCGCGGCAGATGACTGCCCCTCCCTGAGCCTGGTTCTGCTGGAGGTTTCTTCCTGTTAAAAGGGTGTTTTTCCTTTCCACTGTTGACAAGTGCTTGTTCATTGGGGGTTGTTTTGATTGTTGGGTTTACTCTGTAATTATTGTAAGGTCTTTACCTTATAATAAAAAGCGCCTTGAGGCGACTGTTTGTTGTGATTTGGCGCTGTATAAATAAAATTGAATTGAATTGAATTGCTTGAGAAAGACGTCACCCAGAAGTCATTTTTTTATCAGTGGCTCATTACTGAGCTAGAAATTATTCAATACTACAATAAAAATGCTAATAGAAATCAGATTCCTTTCACTTTTTTAAGTTTCATTAATGCAATAAAAAACATCCTAAACACAGAGGTAGAATTAAGCTTTAATCACACGCTTCTAATGTCTTTATTGTGTTAACAGCTGCAATTATTAATTCATTCCACTGATTTATGAAGCTTTAACAAATCATTTGTTAATTTGTGACAATTACTCACATAAAAAAAAAACATTTACAGGTTTAGAAAAGCTACTGGCAAATAAAGCTGTAGTGAGGATTTCTAAGTGGTTACTAATGTCTCATTCCTAATGCATTAACCTTAATAAACAATTGGACAAAATAAGAGGCAATAAAGTATTTCAAAGATACTTATACAAAAGAAATCAACAAATGTTATGGCTTATTTCCATGCGTTAACTAATGGGGAGCCCAACAAAAATAAGCATTAACACTAATAAAATACTAAAACCTACAATTATATTTTTATAAACATAAAGAGGATTAATAAATAATTAAAGTGTTTAAATGGAGGAGTTTTTTTTTTAAAAAAATATTAAATACAGCCTCAGTTTTAAATTTTAATTTAACTTTTTTTTCTGATTGTATATCATTGAAATATAAATATGAATAATTTACCAACCTTATTAGGAAGCTATAATAATTTACCCTGCATGTTAAAACACTAATGCACAATCTGTATGAATGTGTGAGAGCAGCACCTGTCTGCTATGTAGGCTTACATATATGCGGCCTCTGCCAGGTGCACAGCTACGTCGCCATTCCCAGCAAACAGCTCTCTGGTTGCTGCTTCTACCTGGGGTGCAGCCAGCAGGATCTTTCAGAGCGGCCCTGAGGTTAACATGGGGCCACATGCCATCAATACCCCTCTGACGCCTGAATCCATACCTGTGAACCACCACCACTTTGTTTACCTGTGTGTTCAGTAATTAAAATAGATTTCTGAGAGGAGGCCTAATCCTTTCAGAAATGGCATCGATCCAACTACCAATGTGCGAGAGGTGTGCGCTGTGATTTTGTTGTCTTTTTTTCCTTCCCTTCTCCCCTGCACTCTGTTGCACACAAGAGTGTTGAGGACACAGTCCTTACCTCTTCCTCCTCAACGGAAACTTTGGAAAGTCCTCGGCATGAAGGACATCATTTAGGGGCAGGTGGGTTTGGGGGGGCTACAATAGAGGGGTGGCAGGTGGAGATAATAGAGAGGGAGCCTCTAACCTCATCTAAAGCTGTCTGTCTTCGTAAATAAAATGAGATAATTATTGAGTGAACAACATTATACGCAGACGACGCACTCTTTCTTCTACCCCCCTCCTGCCGGCGCAGTTGTAAATCTCAACAAACACGGTGCTTTTGGACATTAAGTGCTCACTAAGCACAGTGGATGCATCATATTTCAAGAGCAGGCGTTGTGTGGGTGAGGAGCTGGGGAAAATGGAGTGTAATGGTTATCCATTATCTTATATGGCAACGGCAGCAATGATCATTTTCAAGTGACTCATTTCTGGAAGTACCTATCTATTGGCCACTTCGAGAGAAGACTTTGATGGCTAATCCAAAACAACCATTCAGAGGTCATTTACTGCGGCAGCGTAGAGACACTGTGCACAAGAGAACGCTCCAGCCTTCCTCATTATTCAAATACAATCCTCAGGAAGATCTACATGACAAACAGCAGCACGGCAGCCCCAGAGTGGGCGATTACCTACACAGCATACTCCAAACCAGAGTGGAAACATTAACAGTGCATCAACAAATGAATATATCACAATCCAAGTGAGAGTTTGAAAGCGGCACAAGAGATATTTGTCAGGGAATTAAATAGTGATACTGAAGATGTATTAATATATCGACGCTCACTCATGGAGAAGCTCAGTGGTCGGTAGTGTGGACACAAGTCCTGTCTGCTGGCGAACTTTCATATTATTCAGTCATATTCTATTCATCTGGCGAGGTAAATGTATTTTTATTAGTGTCAGTGTGCTGTTTGTTTGTGTGTGGTCTCAGCGCCACATGAACGGCTTCTTAACACCACACTGATTTCCCCTCAGCAGTCAGAGAAAAACCAGCCTTTGCTCAATGATGCATTGCTGTGTTTGTTGCCGCCAGGCTGTGTATGTGTGTGCATATGTCGTTGTGTGTGTGTGCGTGTTATCGTTGCTGGCACGTAGACCAGCCCAGGAGTGACTGTCGGGGTGTCACCATCTGTGGATGCATTTATGTCTGTCTGCACTCTGTGTGTGTGTGTGTGTGTGTGTGTGTGTGCGTGTGTGTGTGTGTGTGCTTTGAAAGGGGAGGAGGCTCAGGGGTAGGGTGGGGATACACTCAGACAGCAGACTGGACGACAACCTCCATAGTTTGCTACAGGCCGACTAAGCAGCCAAAGCAATTTTAACAAAAAAATTCTATTTTTTTCAGCTGCCCTTAATTCAATTATAGAAAATGAAACTGTAATCTTGTCAGCGAGCAAAAAAATAGAAAATTTAAAGTCTTTTCTGTTTGTTAAGACGGATTTTGCAGTGTATCAAACACTTGGCAAGCAAGCAAGATTAGAGTTCAACAGCAGTCGGTGGAGATTAACGGCTGCCGTGAGCAGCGCACGTGCAAGGCTGCGAGTGTGTGTGTTTGTTTGTGTACAGCATGTGTGTGTGTGTCTGAGGCATGTGTGTGAATTACTGAAGAGGCCCTGGCTGGGATAACCTCTACCCCCAGCCCGTGAACTTGTAGGATCCTTCACGGTTGATGTTTGAAGTGTCAAATCCTGCACAATTCATATAGATTCTGGCAAGATGTGCCAACCCACACGTTGTACCGAGTCTGAACAAAATATAGTCAGTCTCACAGTCCAACTGTTTTGAAGTGCATTAAAACAGATAAATGGAAACTCCCCCACCCAAACCCCCCAAAATGGAAAGCTGGCTGTGATGCTTTACATGCCATAAAGCAGAATAGAAACAGACTTTGTGAATGATGAACTTTTCCATCTTTTGATGAGTATCAGACGAAAATGATTATTTTCTGGACACTTGACCACCAACTTTTGTTACATCACGTAAAATCAAATCTGGTGGGAGATGCTGTTAATTTGGTCCGAAATTAAAACCAACGGACGAGGACCAATAGAAAGAGGAGAGCTGTGTTGACACAGCTTTTGAAGGTATTTCATTAAGTAGATTCAATATTGAATTTTTGCAAAATACAAAAATTTTAATAAACTACAACATATTTCGGTCAAAAGACTAAAACCAGTTCCAGGCACCAAAACAGCCAAACTGTGGGAATCAGATCTGGTTGGGTTGTTTCACTCAGTAACATGAACATCATTTTATAACTGAGCAGGGGATCAAATAATTATTGCCCACACTGTATACGAAGATATACGAATACGAGGCAGTGAGGCCTGCACGTGCATCTTTAAATCCACTGTGCTTCGCATTATGCTGGAATTCACACAGGTTGTCTAAACAGTCAAACAGCGGATCAATACACCCATCGATCGGTGGCATTGAGACTGAACTGGTCGTGTCGAGGGGGCAGGAGATTCTCACTCGAGCTCTCTGCAGGCTGCCAGCTGGAGAACGTACACACACACACGCACACAAAGCTGACGATAAGACAAATATTTGAGAACACATGTATACAGATTCATGAACATAAAATTTCTGCCTCTCTGCCCCCTCGAACAGAAGCTCGGGCTTCCTTGGGACACAAACTACCTCTGCACCAGCACAACACTGCTCATCTCACACAAGCAGATTCAGGTCCTGTCTGTTCAAGTCAGAGCAGTCTGCCAGCAGTTTGTCTCAAAGTGAGGGCATCCAGTCAGCTTCAGCAGCTGAATATCAAGCTGCCTGCCGCCACGTCTCCTTGCGCTCAACTGACACAGTCGATAGCTCTGCATTATTCATGGGGACGGCGGGGGCCGATGAGATGGCCTCTCACTGAGGGCTGGATTTCAACAGTTCCAAACTTTACACGGGCTGGCGGACGTGTGACACCTTCAACAACTGCTTATCGTCAGCAAAAATGACAACCTAAGGCACAGGGAAGGGCACGGACTTTAAAAGGGGAGGCTCGGGGAGGAATTTGTCAGAGGCGAATCTGTAGATTTTGAACGAGGCTTGAAGATTGACATGATGGTTTTAATACAACCCTTTCACTACTGAGTGACTGTGCCATTTAAATAAAAAGGCAGCAGAGCAAAAATAGCCCCACTCTAAAAAATAAAGTACATACGACTTTCTTGTCAGCTCTTCTTGTTTGCTATCAAGTCAATAAACACGGATCACAAAGTTAACATGAAAACCCCAAGTATCTCTTTGCGATAATAAAAAGAAAACAAATCATAATTTGAAATGTTGCTCAGCTACGTTTGCTTATTTCCATTACACAGACTAACGACATCAATTAGCTAAACTGCGTCCGTTCAAAAAAGGAGGAGAAAAAAAGGAACAAGACAGAAAAAAAAGACTGTTATTTGGAGTAAATCAAACAAGACGCAAAGAGAACCAAAGGCAATAAAGAACGTCAGGCTGCTTGATATCAGATCTCGGAGGAGAAACTTGATGGGCACCGATGAGCAGAAGGCATCTCAGGAGGATTGGACAAGGGAGAGATTTAATGTGATCATAGGGGACGCTCATCTTTCAGGGAACGGGGTAATAATGAGCAATCAATAACATCCCTAACAGAGTTAGAGCGAGTGGCTGACAGCAGATGTAAGGCTCTGGCTAACAGGCTACGTCTGATCTCACATTACCACATTGGATCTGAGTTTAACACACACACACACACAGGCGGGCAGTATTTGTACAAATGCATAGGCGCCCGCATATGAATCACTCCACCTCCCAATCACACACTCACACACAAACACACACACACACACACACTCTCTCTCTTCTTTCTGTATTTCTCATACACCAACACATGCACACACTCTCCTTAGGTGACATCCGGCAGCGACGTGTCACCGTCTATCGATCAAGAGCTGTAATCACATTCACGAATGATGAACACGGTTCTGTATTGTGAACACAAGCTGCACATTTCACGGGCTGAAATGACAACCACTACTGGCTCTACTCACAACCATATAAAAAAAGAACCCGGTATTTACTTGTAAAGTAAATAAAGCTCGATGTCATGCCAACTGCTGTCGCCACCACTTAGATGCAACTATCATCTAAACTTGAATGTCTGGAACTTGTCACACACCAATTTAATGATAACAGTCAAAGTAATTGTGCAGCCAAAGTATATGCCGCCTAAAAAAAGTGTCAAGCCTACTTATAATGTTCATGCCCCGTATTTTCTGCAGCAGGCTGTCTAATGCATACCACTGCCATCTGTTGTATAAGAAACTAGCAAAACTCATTTATGAATTTAAGTTTCACTATTGCCAAGTTTACAGCACACTACTGCTAAATTAGGACTGACAATTTTTTACTTTAAAACATTTTAACATGTTGGAGTTCAACAGTTAAAGGGTTTCAAGAAATCTTGCTAAGGACCACTTGGAGACGGACAAATCTGACATCGCACTCAAGCAAATGTGAGGCACCAGAATGCTAACTGATCTGATACAGATGCATACAGCAGCTTATGACAGAGATACCAGAGAGTTCATTTCACACATTAGACAATACACCAGCGAGAGAGCACTTAATCACTGGTAACGCTAGTCATATGCAACAAATAATAATTGGCCCTACTGTAATATTTAATCTTTTTTTTAGTATCTGAAATGGCTAATAGTAGCAGCAGGCTAAAGCTAACTTAGCCTTTGTGTTAAACAAAATATTTTCCTATCTATCGGTGCGGTGGGGGCTCTGCTTGGGTCAGTTGGGCCTCTGGCCTAGTCATAACACTGGCACCACCTTTAAATTAAAAAATTTCTATGTTGAAACTGTTACCCGTGTAACAATTTTCCTAGCTAACCCACCATCGTGAAACCTAATGTTTAATGTTTGCGAACTCCATGACCCCTGAAGTTTATCACTTGCCAAGGATAACTTGTTACTCAAGTCAAGCAGCGTAGCACACTGAATGAACCCTAACCCTATCCCGATTCCAATTTCATGGTTATATTTGGTATCAAGAACAAGTATTCAGAGTTCTGGCCAACAGTGGGAATTTTCCAAATGCAACGTTATCTGACAGAATCACAATAAAATGCTGTGATTAAAAATAAATAAATCAGAAAGAAATGTAGAAGCACCAGAATGTCACAAAAATCTGGTGCACAAGCTGTGATGGTAAACTTGCAACAACAACAACAAAAAAAAACAATGATGTAATATTTGGGTACTCTTTTACAATCAACAAAATACTGACATTTTGAAATTTTCAATTTAAGATTGAATTTGATTTAATTTTGCCAGTGCAACCATAAAATCCGAAGCCATCAGAATACAGTAAAACAACGTATGAATAAATAAACCCAGCAGGTACATCAGGATCAGGAACATATGAGAGATCATTTTCAGTTGTTGGTGTGCCTGAAGAAGACCGGCAATAAACACTGCATACTCAATCATTCATTTAATATTTAATATAAAAGGCATGCCTAATTTTGGACGAACAATAGTCCAACAAGCCAAGAGTCGAGTAAACGACTGGGATAATTAATAAAAGAGTTCATCTTCTATTAACCAAGTAGTCATTTTAGCTGTAAACATTTTATTTTGATTGATTAAAAGTTTTTATATTCATGACAGAATGAAACAAAAAGCAAAAGATAAAAGAAAAAATCCCATAAAATTTCCATTTCCATCTCCAAATTTGCACAGTTGAAACTATTTTTGTTCCTTCAGATGGTCACAGAACAACTGCTGATGTAACTGGCAAGCAAATGGCAAATGATGTAATGCAAAACACCTTGAATGTTCTGAAGTGACAGCGAAAAGTCAAAGCATTAAGCTTTAACATCCAGGTTATGCCTGCCAGCAAATATACTCATTACTCATTGTACAATTATTTGTACAGTAGCATCTATAAGCATCTTTACTCAGCTTGAACCAAACAGAATTCTGCATTTCCTCCATCTAATCGGGAGTGACAAAGACCAATTCCTGGAGGAGAGTCTGGATGTGTGTTTCTATGCGACTTAAAATCCTTTCACATATTTGTGGGACAGTATATGTGACAGCAAAATTGTATCTCCAACACAAATGGCAAAGCAGTTTTAGAAAATATATTTTCTTCTTCCCTTATATCTGGGCTGCTTCAACCTTTTTCACGAGTGCTGCCGTAAAAGAAGAGGTAGGAGTGCAGGCAGGAGGAGAGAGAAAAGGGCTAAAGGTATTTATTGAGGAGATGAGTTGGGACACAAGATAAGGAGTGACTCTGCTGGCCTGTTCGAGGAGGAATGTCATTCCACCGCTGTGGTCCCATGAGGGGGATGAGTTGAGGCTGAGGAACCGAGGGGCTGACAGAAATTCAGGCTGTGATATTTCCATTTTTAAAAATTGTGGTATTTCTTACTTGAAAACCAGTAAGCCAGTATGGCATTGTGCCTTGTATTAGATCAGCGGTGTCAAACTCATTTTGCACTGTGGGCCACATGCAGCTCACTGTAGTCTTCAGTGGGCCAGACCAGAGGAACCTCCTTTCTGTCTGTACACAAGTTCAACTGCATATCAATTCCCGGAGCTATCTTAATATAAGGAAAAGTGGTATGTAATGTTTTTATACGACAGAGTCATCTGTCAGCACCACTTTTTGAGCTTAAATTGTAATAAATGTGTAAAACTACACAAAACGTTCTGGTAGTTCTTTGTCCAGACTGTCCTGTAATTATAGAAAAAACAGAAGATGTCCTTTTTTAAAATTTAGTTTTACTGTGAAGCCATTGTAAAAAAATTATTCTATAGTAGTGACAAAAATAAATCATGCAGCGGGCCGGATCAGAGTCCTTGAAGGGCCAGTTCTGGCCCCCGGGCCTTATGTTTGACACCTCTGTATTAGATCTACACCATCTGAATTCTGCTTTAACACTCATTTCTCCTTCACCTCG
>VOQJ01044061.1:0-10599 GCA_015052665.1 Apistogramma diplotaenia
ACACACACACACACACACACACACACATACACACCCACACTCTCTCACACACACACACCCACACACACACTCTCACACACACACACACACACACCCACACACTCTCACACACACACACCCATACTCATACTCTCTCACACACACACACCCATACTCATACTCTCTCGCACACACACACCTATACTCATACTCTCTCTCACACACACGCACACACCCATACTCTCTCTCACACACACACACACCTTGTGGGAACCTGCCGCTCCCACCTCTGAGTACCCCACCCCCCCCCAGGATGTGAAAGTACCCCAGAACCCCAGAGTGCCGGCCAGACATCCGGCATGCATTGAATATGACTAACTAACATGAAATACTGTCAAAAACATTCCTTTGTCTTGTGCTGCAGTCTGGTGATCTTTTCAGCTGAAGCCACAGAGACAGTGAAGTCACCACCTGAGGTCCTGCCTCACACTATGCACACCATATTCTCCTTCTTGTTCCCATCGTGCGTTCATGACAGGCCTAAAATCCAAGTAAACATTATCATTTGCTATTATGTTACCTCTACAGCTTATAGTCATCCTCTTGCCAAAAATATTGATTGTTCCCTTATCTCTTTATATTTTGCTTCAAATGAGTCAAACTTTATTGTAATTTTAAGGTGGTCTTGAACAAGAGTTCATGAAAGTCTTTCAAAGTTTAAAATGTACAAAGGCTGGATTTAAATTGAGTAAAAGCAGCAACCAAGGTCCAAAGGAATGTTTTGTTTTTTTTACTTAACACTGACCCATGAATTGTTCAAATGTAAATAAGGCTAACTCAAGGGATGGTCCAGGGTTGTGTCTATCCTTAACAGGTATACCCATTTAACCCATTTACAATGGATTCATTTGCACTTTGTTAGTTGCAGCCGGTCTACTGTTCTCTGAAGCCTCATCAAAAATGGTCTCAGTGGAACAGTGGTTGTGAAGAAGACATTCTTAAGGAAAACATGTAGAAAAGACTGAGAAATGCCAAATTATACATGAACTGGACTGAAAATCAGAGGAAAGAGGTCAAGTGATGAATCCAAGTTTGAAATTTTTTGGTTCCAATCATCTTCAGAATGTATGGAAGTGATCAGGAAACATGATGGAGGGTCTGTCATGGTTTGGGCTGCTTTTCAGCCACTGGTGGTGTTGGAGATCAAAACTGATGGAAATATGAAAGAAGAAAATTACAGTAAGATTTTGATCCACCATGTAATAACTGGAAAGCATGTGACTGACAATAGATTCATTTCAGTATCACAGTGCTCCCAACACGCTGCCAATGGAGCAGAAAAAACACACAATGGAACCAGTCATGGATTGGCCTCCCCGTGGCCCGGACCGCGACATTATTGAAAAGGTGTGTGATCATCTTGATGGAGAAGAACACAAAAGGAGTCAACAGAGGTTTCAAATGTCCTTCAAGAAGCTCCAGCTGAAGCAAATCAGCCCTTAAACATTGATGCTACCCCGACCATGCTTCACTGTGGGTTTGATGCTCTTTTGATGAAGTGCAGTGTTGTGGCAAACATACCTTTTGGAATTATGGCCAAAAATTCACCTTTTGGACTCATCAGACCATAACATATGTCCCCACATGCTGTAACCCTACCCCAGAGCACATGCGTTTGAAGAATAGACTGTTGTCATATATAGTACATAACCAGTAATTGTAGGCCTCTTGACACCCCCACAGACCAGTCGTCTTTTCATCATTTTAGAGCGAAATAAAGTTTATGGTAATGTCAGTGTTGTGTCAAATTTTCTCTACTTATTGATGACTGTCAACACTGTCTCCTCCATCACTGTGTTCTCCTCCTCCACGATAAGCTGGCAATCCTCCATGGCAATCCACCTTATTGTGGATGAGGAGTTGGTGTCCCAGTGATCCCAGGAGCTATGTTGTCCGTAGGCTTGTCTGTGGTCTCCCATGGCAAACTGTCTGGATCCTCACCCAGGACTAAAGCTGCTGGGCAGCTGTAGCTACAGTTGTAGCTTGCCACCACCAAGTGTGACTGTGGAGTGAATGGATGATGCACGAAATTGTAAGCGCTTTGAGTTCTCTGAAAATAAAGCGCTATATAAGACTAATGCATTATTGTTATTATTATTATTATTATTAAAGAGCGATCCAGAAGACCCCCATGCAAGTACAAACAAGGGAACAGTTTACCCTGCCTGGGATAGGGTTACCGGGGCCCCACCCTGGAGCCAGGCCTGGGGAGAATGCTCGAGGGAGAGTGTCTGGTGGCTGAGCATTAGCCCGTGCTGCCCGGCTGGGTGCAGCCCAAATAGGTGACATGGGCCCACCCTCCTGTAGGCCCACCACCCGCAGGAGGTGTCATAGGGGTTGGGTGCAGTGTGTGCCAGGCGGTGGCCAAAGCCGGAGGCCCTGATGGACCGATTGGGACGTGGAATTTAACGTCTCTGGTGGAAAAAGAGCCTGAGCTAGTGCGTGAGGTTGAGCGGTACCGACTAGATATAGTAGGGCTCATCTCAACACATGGCCTGGCCTCTGGAACCAGTCTCCTGGAGAGGGGGTGGACTCTGTTCCACTCTGGAGTTGCCCTTGGTGAGAGGTGGTGAGCTCGGTTGGGTATTCTTGTATCCCCCCGACTCGCTGCCTGTATGTCGGAGTTTTGACGTGCAGGTAGACGACAGGGTTGTTCCGGCATCTGATCTGGATGCCTCCTGGTCACCTTTTGAGTGAGGTGTTCCAGGCATGTCCTACTGGGAGGGGGCCCAGGGGCAGACCCAGGACACACTGGCCTGGGAACGATTTGGGGTCCCTCCAGATGAGCTTGTGGAGGTAGCTTGGGAGAGGGAGGTCTGGGCTTCTCTGCTTAGGCTGCTGCCCCCGTGACCCAGCTGCGGAGATGAGGAAAAGAATGGATGGAGGGATATCATCACTGTTACTAAAATGCTACTAAAGCAGTTTATTTGGTTTTAATCAGTTACTGTCTGCACTGAGTACTATTTGACATTCATTTGAGTGTGATTGGCTAAATCAATCAAAAGAGGGTGATCAAGCACATTATTCTGTATTTGTATAGTCATCTCATTTGCAGTCAGTCACTGAAACTGAAAACAGGAAACTATTAAACTATGCAAATATTTCTCAGACCAGTTTAATGGACATTTTTCTCAAAGTTAATCATAAATAAAAAATGACTATATTGCAAGCAATTTCTATTCAACACAATGTTTGTTATTAAAAATGAGATTTGAATTGAAAGTATAAAAACTTAAAAAGAAAAAAAAATCACTTCTGTAAAAAAAAACCAGGAAGGCTTCCAACAGGAAGACGGCAGAGATAGTAACCAGGTGGTTGTTCATTTCTGTGCTTTCACACTCCATCTCACACAGCATCGTCTTAGGATTACAGAGTCACGTGAAGTGTCACAACATCCACACCCATCATTTACAGTAGTTGAAAACAAAGAGCTTCCCAAATATGGGATGAATAAAGAATTCTTATCTCAAAAGCTGTGTGAGAGCCGGCATAATCCACATTGATGCAACTCCAGTAAAACGGTCACTGTTACATAGCAATGTAAAATGAATAGACAATTAGAATGAATAAAAAAGAAATTTCACACAAAACAGAGCACCGGTGGCCAGTTTGGAGAAGAAGACAGAAGGTAATACACTACCAGCTGAGTTATTAGTAGGCCAGCTGGCTCTCTTACCAAAAAGATCCCATATCCTGGCTTAAGTAAAAATCAACTTAACTGCTTTATCTTTTAATGTAAATTTCTAATGAAATGAGGCTAATTGGAAATATAAATGGATGCTGAAGTTTGTTAACCTGGAGATAAGGAAACATATTGATCAGTGATTTGTGGTGTTGTAAATGATCACATTGATGGAAAAACGTCTTTCACAACAGACGTCTGGTTGAGGTGATGAGCACATTTGAGGGATTGATTCTGAAACTGGACTAGTTTTAGTTTTTAAACCCAAGTTTCACATAGAGAGGTGCACTATTTACTCATGTGCCTTCACATACATAGGAAATTGAGCTACATCCCATTCTGAAACCATAAGGTTGAATATGTCATCTGCTCACCCTTTAAAGCCATAGCAGCTTCAACTCTTCCGGGAAGGCTTTAGGAGTGTTTATGGGAATTTTTGACCATTCTTCCAGAAGCACATTTGTGAGGTCAGACACTGATGCTGGATGAGAAGGCCTGGCTCACAGTCTCCACTCTAATTCATCCCAAGGGTGTTCTGTCAGGTTGAGGTCAGGACTCTGTGCAGGCCAGTCAAGTTCTTCCACACCAAACTCACTCATACATGCCTTTATGAACCTGCTTTGTGCATTAGTTGGAACAGTGAGGGGCCATTCCCAAACTGTTCCCACAACGTTTGGAACATGAACTTGTCCAAAATGTCTTGGTTTCCTGAAGCATTAAGAGTTCCTTTCACTGGAACTAAGGGGCGGAGCCTAACTCCTGAAAACCAACCCCACACCATAATCCCCCCTCCTCCAAACTTTGCACTTGGCACAATGCAGTTAGACAAGTGCAAAGTCATCCATCTGATTGCCAGATGGAGAAGCTCTCTACTCGCTGTTCTTGAACTATTCTGAAGGTTGCATGAAGTTTGCAGGTCTGTAGTGATTGACTGCAGAAAGTTGGTGACCTCTGAGCATTATGATCCTTAGTACCTGCTGACCTGCTCTGTCATTTTACTTGGCCTACCACTTTGCGGCTGAGTTGATGTTATTTCCTATATACCCCAACAGGGAGGGTTCCAGGGATGGTAAATTAGTCCCAGAAATCAGGAAAAAAAAAAAGATTCAAAAAACCAATTCAGAAAAGCTTTATGAAACAGAGTGTTTGGAGCTGATTAACCTTGGCCAGGAGATGAAAGCCAGCATTCTCTCTTAAAGCCAGACCAGGGAAGGGAGCTTGAAGGTGATTGTCTGGTGTCCATGCATGTGTCCCTGGGGCTTGGATGGGCACAGCTCAAAAAAATATGTGGGCATGAGGATCCTTTGCATAACAGAGAAGTTGAAAAGCACTACCAACTAGAAAGAGACATCTGGAGGAATTGACTTCATTGTATCATCTGATCTGTGACGTCATATCTTGGCCACTCAGGTGAAGAGAGGAGCAGCACTGATCACCACATGGTGAGTTGGATCAGGTGGTGGGATGAGCTACTGGACAGACCCGGAAATAAACAAAACAGTAGTGAGTACGAACTAGAAGCACCTGGCAGAAGCCTCCGCCCAAAGGGTTTTTAACTCCCAAGTACATAAGCATTTCTCTTGCATCCTGAGGAGGGTTGTCAACACGGAATCTCAATGGGCCATGTTCAGGACCACCATTGTTGCGCCAGCTGGCAGGAGCCAGGTCAACTCTGCCTGTTGTGACAGCAACTTGAGGACCTGCTGTCAGACTCTGGTGTTGAGAAAGGTCGTCAAGCTAAAGAAAGAAGTTTAGGGGCGTGGTTAGCTAAAGAGTCTCCTGATGCAGCAGAGGTATTGGAGGGCCAAAGGGGCTGTGGCAAAAACTCAGGTGTGAGAGGAGTTCTGTTGGGTTTTATCTTTTTCTGGTAAAAAAATTAATAAAAAATACATCGAAGGATAAAATTGCAGGAAATAAATGCACTAAACTATAAGTACTATATAAAATCTTAATATACCAAATAACTGATATTAAATAATCAAATAATTAAATAATAGTTTGATTAAATAAATAAAAAAACTGAATTAGAATGGTGATGCAGAGAGACAGAGGGCAGACAGGACAGGGCATTAGATAGATAAGAGGGCCTAGAGATGTCAGACTGACCTTCCCTCTGTCTCCAAGGAATGTGTTTAATCAGGTGTGCCTTACATAGCTTCAGAAAAATACGTTTTGTTTATCAAATGTGCATCCTGGGATGTCTCCAAAACAAAAGTGCAGGATATGACCAAAAGGAGACTAGTCGTCTCTGCACTCAGTGATTAAGCAGAATGGAGCCACCATCTGAGAGGAAGATGCTCTTCTAATCATCAGGGCACATTGATTGGTGACTGGAAGACGGTTGTGCCGCTAGAAGACGCCACTGGACTGTTTGGGGAGGCTGGGTCTAGCCTGTTGTGGTTAACTTAGAAAGCTTGCTCTTATTGAAGGTGGGGGTGCAGCCAGCTGATGGCATGGCTGGACTGATAGAGACCATGTATATGAGGAAAATCCCTTCTGATTCTTCGTTAAAGTAATTGAACTAAAGTGTGTAGAGGTGTATTCCCTTACAAAAACAACACACTAACAGTTCTATAAACTAAAAACAGCAAAAAATGAAAGAAAAATTCAAATATAGATGAAAATCAGAGAGTGAAAAGACAGCTTATCCTCTGACCAGAGGTGGAGAAAGCAAAGGGGAAGGGCAGAAAAGCCAACAGACAGAGGAATTATAGTAATAAGAGAGGAAACAAATGAGTGAAAATCACAAAAATCTAACTAAAACAGTAATAAGGAAATTGTGCACATTGCATTACCATCTGCATGACATACTGTAGTGATGCACTAGTTACCACTTAATGGCCTCTCTTAGCATTTGACGGGAGTCCCTCCACATCTGACGTAGACATAATTAAAATTGTTTCATCAGGAGATGATAATTTCCAATCCATTTGAATCATTTTTAATGCTAGTGCTCTGTGAGTGGTGAGCCTGCATAGTGGGGTGCACATGGACAAAGGAGAGACGGCCAGAGTGGGGTAATCCACACTGAGACAGGCCTCACAGCGTAGGTGTGTGTTGGAATCCATGATGCAGTCTGCCTGGCAGAGAGGTCAAGGTGTATACTGGCACTGAATGCTACACAAGTGGGACTCATTGTTTTACCTTCTTTCTTTGCTCTGAGATTGCTACTGAAACCAAAGAAGCAGCAGAACTCTGGTCACACAGCCTTACACCATGGGTGTGGAGCACAGTAATAGTGACAGCTCTTAAAGGGGTAAAACAAAGTATACAGCGTCAAAAATTAAGGGAACACTCAATCATGACAGATTTTTCCCTGGTTTAGCTTTTTGGATTCACAATGATTTATGTCTCCTACCTGGACAGATTGATATCCAAGAAATTTAACTGACTTTATGTACACTGTGATGATGGAGAGCTCCCTTAATTTTACTGACAATCTTTCTTCTGCTGCCAGCCACTTGTTTTTACCCTTCAGTTCTTCATTCTAAGCAGGAACCCACTGTCACTCACTGAAACTGAAGATACATTTTGATTCGATTTGTGTAATAAGAATGCAGGGTAACGTCTAAGAAACTAGTCCTCTCTCATACTGGCTCTCTCATGTTCACATTAACGAACCCACAATAAGAACACTTAACAACAATGATGGTACTGTGTCAGGGCTTCAGGGAGACAGCACTGCTCTCCAAAATAACACTGCTGTTCCTCTGGTTTGCTAAAGATCACAGGGACAGTCTGGATGAGACCAAATTACAGCTTTTTGTTTAAATGAGAATCATTATGTTTGCAGGAAAGGGAAACACAGCATCCTCGGATAACAATGTGGAAAAGGGTGGTGCAGCCAGAACTGCAGCACAGATCAGGTCAAAATATGAACAAAGGAAAAAAAATCACACCTCAAGCTGCAGCATGAACTCAAGCAGGATTGTCTGTCTTGCTCATTTCATGTGTCTCTTAGTGATTCTGTTTTATCCTCATACCCCTCATTTGTTTCTCTTTGCTCGTTTCCTCTTCTCTTTGCTAACCTCATGATTCTCATATTACATATACAGTACAGTAAATAATGATATCAAAATGTGCCAGAATAAGTAAAATAAGCTGTTTCTGGATGATAGTTAAGGCGTTTTGACCAAAGAAAGAAGCATTACTGATGCAAATTACATAAGAAGTTTAAAGCTAACTCACTTATGTGCAGCTGACCGTGTGGACCTGGAACTCAAAGGGTCACAGATGAGTACTTTCAGCAGGAGATAAAGTGGCAAGAGTCCCAGCAATGCACTCCTCTACCCCCACTTACATTGAATACATTATTGGCTTCAAAACTAAATCAAACCTTTAATGTTTTTGCAGCTTCAGAAAAATTCACGTTACACCACTTGAGACACATGATGGCACTGCTGCACCATGGTTAAAACACTCAAACACACTGCAGCAAGAGTGAACAAGATGTAATACCCCACCACTCGTCACCCAGGTTGTCCATCATGTCCCGAATCCTCAACCCTCCCCCCACTCTCCTTTTCATTCTCCATATCCATCCATGCTTTAGTCTGGGTTTCAGACAATCTCTGGACTTCATTACCATCTCTTCTCTGTTTCAAACTGTCGCCTCTCACCTTGGCCCTTTCCCCCTACCTTATAAGCAGGCATAGATAGAGTCATGCATACATATGGTTGCAATCCTGGCACATGAATAACAAACAGTGTTTTCTCACGGGAATTGTGGCTGTAAGAAGGGGAAAAATGGACTTTGCATCACCTTTTTCTCACATCCGAGACAGTGATTGAGGATGAATTCTCATCAGGACATGAGGGGAAAACTGTTCAAGGGGAAACGATGATGAGAAGGAGGAAGGGGTGTTTGGGATGTATGGAGGGAGGAGAATGGAGTGTTTGAATGTCAAAGCTTAGACAGAAAAGTGTCAGTCATTTAAAGATGGAATGGGTGGGTGAGGGTGTTGAGGCTGTACAGGAGGAGTGGCTGTTGCACTTTGCAGAATGTCACAGCTCCAGTAAGTATCAATCATAGCAAGCCATGCTGTCTGCCGCCTTCTCCCTCTTTTCCTAATGTCTAAAGCTTTCATCATTGTCCCTCCATTTTCCGTGGCACTCTCTTCTTTCCGTTTGATGGACTGCTGTAGTCTTTGAGGGCTTTCACTACAGATAAGATTCTGCCTCAGGCTGCGCATAGACTTTGCTCCCCAGGATAAACCAATTTACAAGGCATTGCGGCTTCAAGATCACTAATTTCAGTCAGAATACTTTTAGGAAAATAACACAGATGACATAATGAAATGTCGAGTCCATTTAGGGAAGATTTGCGCTCGTCAATAAGAAAAGAAGTTTGTCTGCTTTCTGTTAAATAAAATGTATAACCCTGACTTAACTCTGTGTACGACCATGGAAGCATGTGCCAGTGATCCATTTTATGTTGCAGGTTTTCACTGTGCTTAATTAACTGACTTAATTCAATTTTGACGTCTACCATGTTACAAAGACATCCACTTACAAAGACTTCAGGTTAAAGAAAACACTTTTTAAGTTGCTGAAAAGACATCTAAACTTATGTCATCATCTCTGGAAATCTCTCAGATGACCAGCAGATTAAAATATAGAACCATCTTACTCTGAAGTGCAGTTTACTGTATTGTACAGTTGATACACAATGACACAATACCACAGGGTAATATATTTATCTGTCTCTCTCTCACTCTCAGAGAGTTGAGACAACAGGTTTTCCATACCAACACTGCAACTAGCAAAAAGCATTCACACTTCCTGGGGTTAATTGATGATTCTAAATTGCCCATAGGTGTGAATGGTTGTCTGTATCTCTGTTATCCCTGTGACAGATGAGTTAGCAAGGAAGGAACCGTCTGGAGCACGTTACGGGTGAGACCATGCAAATCTTGACAGAAACTGCTGATCGAATCAGTATAGAAGCCCCTCAAGCATGTTTATGTGCTTAATGGAAGGGATGACGGTGCATGATGACAAAGGTGTGGTGATGTGGAGCAGAAGGCTAGGAGCTGAGTCTGGCTGAGCTGAAGGCTTTCACTGCAAGCTACTGATCCAGGTGACGGGAACACCGATGTGGAACACTTGTAATCAAAAACTGGGAATTTCTACTTCGTTAGTACTAACTAACTAATGTACTACCTATGGTTTGGACTAAAATACAGTATCCACATCATACTGTCCAAAAAAAAGAAGGGTCCAAGTGAGTTTATCTGATGCATGTTGCAATAAGTCAAATTTGGCATCATTTGGCTTGTTCATGATTTGGAGCTGAAGTGCACATTAAATCGATATCCCTATCTAATGGTAGACGTTACCATGGCGGCGCGCTCGCATGCACGCCGTGACTGTTGTGTATTGATTATCACCGAGAGCTGACTGCAACCCCACATTCCGGACGCTAGTGTGCAGCTAGCAGACCGAACGCTTCTCCGATCCGACCGCACTCAGGACAGTGGGAAGACTAGAGGTGGCTGTCTCTGTGTTTACGTGCATGAGGACTGGTGTAACAATGGAACAATCATAGCCAAACATTGTTCCCCAGACCTCGAGTACATGTCTGTAAGATGTCGGCCTTTTTTTCTAACGAGAGAGCTAACAGTAGTTATTGTGACGGCTACATATATCCCTCACGATGCTAACGTTAGCACAGCACTCTCTCTCCTGTTGAACGCCATTAACGAACAGCAGCGGGCCTACCCCGACAGCATTCATATTATCGCGGGAGATTTTAACAAGGCCAACCTGAAGACTGTACTCCCAAGGGGAGAACACTCTTGATCATGTTTACTCTAACATCAAACATGCTTACAGAGCCACCACCCTCCCCCACCTCGGTCAGTCCGATCACCTCTCTC
>VOQJ01044063.1:0-11115 GCA_015052665.1 Apistogramma diplotaenia
TTTCTCAGCCGTGTTAAAACTAAAGTAACGAGTCTGCTTTGAAAATGTAAGAAGTAGAAAGCACCGATACTTGTGTAAAAATGTAGGGAGTAAAAGTAAAAAGTAGTCCGAAAAATAAAAACTCAAGTAAAGTACAGATACCTGAAAAATCAACTTAAGTACAGTAACGAAGTATCTGTACTTCGTTACTTCCCACCTCTGCTAATGTTACAAGTCCATGGACAATAGTGATATGTTTGACTGCAATAAATGGGGATGATGTGTCTTTCAGCTGAAATGTGGGCAAAAGTATGAATTAAATGCAGTTTCCTGTGTTAAATTCAAGCAGAATCTGGATCGGATCCAGATGCTGTTGGATTTGGCATTAGCTCTTGGACCTCCACAACTCTGTGGCAAATCTGATGGTTTTGAGGGAGATATGATTTTTTTTTTTTTTTTAATTTGTGCCTAAGTGGAGTCCGAAGAATATTTGGCCTTTTTGACCTACACTTCCGCCTGGAGACAGTGTTTATATTTGAGTGCTTTTGGTGGCATTTCAGCAGCATCTGCTTTTTCCATGACTACACAGCTCATTAAACACACCACACTACAGGCTAACTATGCACTCCAAACAGTAAAATTCTCTCAAATTTGAATATGAGCAAAGAGGGGTCTTAATTGCATGAAAGAAAACTTGTAAACGACTAAATTAGAATTGAAGTGTTTCACTCCATGTTCTGTGTGGAGCTTTCAGACTCGCCCTCTCCGCCTGTGTCCGTTGTTTTTGGGCACTTCAGCTTCCTGCCGCAGTCCAACGACGTGGATTAACTGGTGAGTGTAAATCATGAAACGAATGTCGTCAGTAACACGATAGCTGCTAAAGGATCCAGGCCTCCCTGCTACCCTGCACTGGATAAGTGGAAGAAAATGAAGGGATGGTATTCCGCATACTGTGCCTATAAGTCCTGATAATGACTCATAACGAGTTATGAGTGACAAGTGACATTTGGAGTGGGTGAAGAAATGTAATGTTGTACAGTATCAGTAAACACATTAGACACAAACCGAGGTGTGTTACAGGGAATCGGCCTTTAAGTGAAAGGAAGCATTCAAACCTTCCACCTCTGTTTGGAGCCACTGTTCCCAGCCAGCAGCAGCCGACAGAGTGGAAATCCATCTCTTCTTCGGGAAGTATGAGTGACAAACGTCAAAAACACTTTCTGTGTTGGATTGGTTTCTGTGAGCAATCCAATCCAACACATGCACGCTAATGCTGAACAGACCAAGCTGCTTTTTATGCAAAGTATGAGCACTGTTGGAACAGCAACCAGATTAAAATCACATGCCAACATGATTCCATGTGATTAAGAGCAGAGCAAAGAAAATAATTCAGTGTAAGCGTCTTCTTTAAGTCACATTTGCTTGTTAATAATTCTGGGCACTTATGTATTTAAGGTGTTTTTTTTAAAAAAAACACTCCAGGCACAAAACTGCCTTTGCAGTAATGTCAGGCACTTCCTGCAGCATTTACCTCACAGTTTTAATGGAAGGTTTTTTAAGCGTCAAACTCAGCACATGAGGGAACGCACAAAACCCCCCCCCACATATAAACATGCACACACACGCTCCCTAACATATAGAATCCCCATTGCCAAGAAAGATCCTCTGTGAAAGTGTGGGACAAAAGGGCCTGTGAGATGTGCTGGATGTGATTTTCTCATTGTGGTTCTGGAGCGTGATGTGGGATCGGTTTATTAAATGAATGGTTTCTCTTGGAAATGTCCAGGACATTCACATAACAGAAATTTAAAGGACACACACACACACACACGCACAAGTGCAGGGAATAGTCCGACCACAGCAGAAACTGTAATGCTAACCAGGAAATGTTGGACGACGATGACAGTTTCTGGAAAACACATTTTCTGACTGGCCATGCATCTTCTTACATAATTCTCCCACAGAACTATTGTGCATTGTTATGAGCGTCGTCTCGAGACCGTAAGTGACTGAGTTAATCAACACTTTAACTCTCTGGCTCGGTTCCTTATTGACTTTCAGCAGGCGGGCAGTGCCTTGTGGTTTTCTGCCAAGTACAGCCTAATCACTCTTATAATTGGTGTGAGCCATTAAGAGTGAATAATAAAACAGTCAAGTCTCTGCACACTCCCACTTTCTCTTACTCTGAGACACACTAAGATAAGTGAGCATAAATACAAAAACACACACTTTGCCAAGAACAGAGGCAACTGTGATGCATATGGTTGCATAAGCACACACACACACACACACACACACTCACTCACACACAAACACAGCGTGTCTCTTTCGCATGTGGTAGTGTTTAAAGCTCTGTCTTCAAGACAGAACTTAGGCACACTCATAAAGCGTAAATGTGTGTGTGTGTGTGTGTTTCTGCCTTTCTCTTTTGTCTTTGATGACTCGCCCTGAAGTCTTAAACCATTTCTGTACATTGTTAAGCAAAAGAGGAAGCAGATATCTCAGGAGAGGTACTGTTTTCTAACAGAACCTATCCCAGGCTTCATTATTGAAAGCAGCCATTCCCAGTAAAGAGCCGTATAAAACCCTCTGTGCGGCTTCCAAACAGTCATGTAGATGAGCGGGCAGATAGTGTTGTAACTCCCTTCATTCACTGTTACTGTGCAGAGCCGTTTATTATGGCACGTTTTGCATGTAGTGAGTTTGCTAACATTATCAAACGATTGCGCGGTCCAGAGGGGATTTTGAAATCTCATCGTGCAGTGAAATATTTGATTAAAGATCTTTTTCAGCTAAAGTGAATCAAGCCTTTTGCAACAGTGCTGGAGTAATACTGAAACCTCAGAGGTTCAGAATTGGCACCACATAACATTCTCTGTCTTTTTTAACTTACTGTATATAAAAGTAACTTGCAGCAGCAAATGTGTCTACAAAGAAACCTTTAAATAGAGATTGAACTACCTGTTTAGGTTCATAGATCTTCATTTGAGGTTTCTTAAAAGTGAAGCCAATTTGGAAGTGGCTCAGTAGCCAGCAGGGGGCGACTCCTCGTGTTGCAAAAATAAGTCTGTACAGAGGTCTGCAGGAAAATGGCCTTTAATTCTCCTAATCTGTGCTCTCAATAAATGCCTCCCTGACGGGTTTATGATCTCAGTTGCAAGTTTCAAGTCAATCTGAATAAAACTTGGCATTCATTTTGTAGATTATAGTTCACATTAAAGTCAAAGGCCACAATAAAGCAGGTCTGGGGCGGGTCTGTCCTGTGACAGGGACACGGTTTCAGTAATTACAGATTTTATACCTTATATGATCTTTTTAACACAGATCTGCAACATCAGTTTTGCAGCAGCTCAAACTCATGAACATTTCACGGTTATCAAATGACAGATGTGACCTTGAACACATTATGGCTGAAGACCCATTAACACTGTAGGAGCAGTAGCAGTTCTTGTGTATTGTGGATGGATCTGTCCAAAAGACCAAAAAAACCCCGCCATATATGTGAAAATATGCCTGCAACTGTAAAACAACCATCGGTTTGATTGCAGAAGAAGGTCTGAAACTTTGAGGCAGGTTGACTTCCAGTCTCTTCAGACCAAAAGTGAGGAGTGAGGGTGGATCCGTCACAAGGTAACTATGCCCTGCTCAGTCAGAATGGGACCAGAAATTTTCCTTCTAACATAAGGCTTGAAATGAGCAACTACCACCAAATAAATTAGGCTGAGATTATAAATCAAGTTGAAAAAAGTTAAGTAGTTTTCAAGAGTCCATCCCAAGGAATCGCCCCCTGCTGGCCATGACAAGAAAGCAGGTTTTAAGCACTTCCTCCTTGTCTGTGTAGGTTCTCAGTCATCCAGGTCACAGTCGTCTCTGGAGCTTGAAAATGTTTCAGGTCTCATCTGAAAGGGTTCTTCAGTTCTCAAACCAAAAGGTGGAGAGTCCCGGGTATTTAAACCCCAGTGGGCGTAGTTCCCTGGAGGTGGTTGAAGAATTGAGAACTGAAGGAGCCTTTCAGATGAGAGGTGAAACATCTTCAAGAAACTTAAAGAAGTCTAGTTGCTCCGGAGACCACTTCCTCCTTGGCTTCACTTTTCCTGTACAGACTGTGCGACAGTTACTGCTCAGTCATCCTTCCATTATGACACATACCTACACGTGTTGCTGGAAAGTATAAACTGAAACGCATTTAATAAAATGCATTGAACGCAGAGGAGAAATTTGCTGACACCGCCTCGTAAGTCCAGGGTTTCTGGCTGAGTGACCATCTCCTTTAGCCAGCTGACAACCTTTTCGCTCTTGCCCGGAATGCCTGATGTGCTCCAGGCCTGCTTTTGAGAGGTGGGCCAGGCACTTTTCATCTTGGCTGAAGAACAACTTAGAAGCCTTTGTTGTACACCTTCCTTAAAAATGGACAAGCAGTAAAATAAAATATGCGTCTGTCTTTGTCTTGGAGTGCCTAACAAAACGGCGTTAACACTGGAGACAGGGCTCAGGGCAGCAGTATGGTTTGTTCAGAGCTAACGAGACCAAAGCCCATGTTGGGAAGCAGCTTGATAAGAGGCTGGGCTGTCACAGGGATGCTTGTGTTGTTTTTACGCTCACTAGCTTAGGTTTGGCTAATATAGCTACTGGGCTTAGAGATGGTTTGGGTTACTTCACAGCAGCAACACTGCATGCTGAAGAATGGTGTGCTGGGAGTGACACACCGAACTGACGTTAAAGGAGATGTTGATGCCCCAGGTACTTATAGTCACCAATTTGCTCGGTGTGTTTAAAGATATTCTCGAGGGCTTCGAGATGACAAATGTTTCGAAGCAGATCGTGAAGCCGCCGCTTCGGCTGACGCAGGTTATCGCACTCGTTTTGCCTGTAAGGTCTGAGTGGGTTGTTAGTCGGACCTCTCTGGCAAAGAGGCAGGCTGTGAGTAGGATACATAATGAGATCTGTTTTAGTGAACTCATCCAATTTAAACAAATGCTTGGCAGTACACACCGCTGCAGCATTTACACAATTAGAAAAGATTCAGTTAGACCTGCTGAATGAGCTCAAGCCAAAGGGCCAATATGATGAGCTAAAGCAAGAAGAAGACGACTGCTTCTGTTTACGTGTCGGGCGAAATGGCCCTTTTTTTTTTTTTTAGCCTGAAAGATGCTCTGTGTGAAAGAGAAAAAGCCCTAAACTGATATCTGAAGTTGAATTTGTTCCCGGCTGACACAAAGTTTCACTGTGCGTCTGCCAGAGTTCTGACTCGGCGGATAATGCCAAACTTTTGCAGTATCTGATTTGGACAACATGCAGGAAGTTCAGCCCAATTACAAGTCTGAGACCGGCCTGATGTTAAGATCCAGAGCAATTCATTTCAATCATGTGTTTACAAATGATGCTATATGCAGATCGAATAAAATGTGATTATGAATGTTTGCATAGGACTGTATGAAGATTAAAAAAAATGAGCAGAAACATATGAAGAAAGAGCCCAGAACTGGCCTGACAAAGAACTTTTCACTACAGGGGAAAAAAGCGACCTTCCACAGAATATGTGATTCAAAGTAGAATAGAAAAGCTACAGTAAAAGCTCCACCGGTGGCTTATAAACGCGCCGATATACGTAAAACAGCTTCAGGTGGAGATATTTGGTTTCCAGGTCCTGTGTGTTTCACAGCCGCTGCCAGCAGCACTAATAATGAATCAGCCTGAGTTTGCAAGTCAGCTGGGCGCTGAACTGAGAGGGCTGGCACAGCGGGCTGGAAATGTGACTGACTGCGGAGGTCACCGGTTCAAATCTCAGGTTAATGACTAACTTGTATGATGGAGATCACACACGCATGCACAATTTTTCAGCCGGCCAAATGTTTTTCTTTGCTAGTGACTGTTTTATATTTATTTTGTTGCCAGTATGTACTTTTTAAAGTACACACTGGCAAAGGTGTCCCACTGAAAGCCATGTACTCCGTTCAAAGTTCTCTGCCGGCTTCAACATTTTGGCCTCATTCAAATGGTCATTTTGTACCACACCTTTGTAAACAAACAATTTGCATAGCAAGGATATTAAATATCACACAGAGCAAATAGTGTTAGCACTCACATGTGTTCCAGCGCTGATCCAATCATCTCGAGTGAAATTCTGCTGAAAAAATAATCTCCTCATGACTCCGTACATGGTAATCACGATCACTTTCAAACCCTGAGTTTATTTGGGAAGTGCAGTGCATGTTATGCATATGTCCACACTCTATGATTCATGCTGAATATCCAGGCAGGTTTTACACTGCAGTTTTTGAGTTTTAGAGAAACCTCTGTATCCTATGTGGCTTTACATTGCAGTTTGACATCAGATGTGTTTGTCTTAAATGGTTTTTATTATGACAAGGCAGCCAATTACTGTTCTATACAGCTAATCAGAGATGCACTGGCTGTAGTTTTCTTTGTCGATGCCCATACAGTTATTTGACGGTTCTAACTTGCTTTCTAAGTATAACTGATCCCAAAACTCTGCTTTTCTTCAGTGGAAACATTTATTTTCATAGTTAAAGAAAATATTAATCTTCACAGCGTCACAGAATCATCTCTCACTGAAACAAGTGAACATAATGTGCTCTGCTACTGGAAAGAGGTATAAATAATTACCTGAAAATTTTAGCCTCCCAAACAAAAGCAGATGCAGCAGATTTATATAACAAAACAAATGTCAGGTACTTGCGTCATTTTCCAGTGTGTTTATAACTCCACCAGATAACAGGACATTGACCCGTTTCTCTTGTTCCTTTGCTCACACTGAGGCTGCCGGCCTTTGGCTGACTATGGTCAATTTTAGCTTTAGCCACTTTGCCTTCGTTAGCTTCTTGAAAATGTACACATTCAGCTGGGCAAAGGTGAATTATCTGTCTTATTGGATTTGTTGCTACAAACAGTCCCAACATGGTTTACTTTGGGGAATGGACTCGTTTTTATATCCTCCTGTTGAGCACTCAAAGCGCTTTATATAGCATTTAACACTATCTAACATTCACACACATTCATACTCTGACATTTGCATTGGAGAGCAACTTGGGGTTCGGTACTTTGCCCAATACTTCGGCATGCAGACTGGAGCAGCCAGGAATCCATTCACCAAACGTCCGATTAGTAGATGACCTGCTCTACCTCCTGAGCCACAGCCACCCCACATATGGAACTACTGTATGACGTTGCTAAAAGTATTCATTCACTTAAATAAATCATTGAACTCAGCTGTTCCAGTCACTTCTATGGTCACAAGTGTATAAACCAAGCATGCAGACTCCTTCTACACCATTTGTGAAAGAATGGGTCGCTCTCAGTAGCAACAACAGCAACTCAGGCACAAAGTGGTAGTGTCCCGTACATGTAAAATCACAGAGGGGGATCAGTGGATGCTGAGGCGCACAGCGTGCAGAGGTCATCAGCTTTCATGTTGCCTTCGGTTTAGCTCAAGAACAGTGTGTAGAGAGCATACTGTACCAAGACATTTTGGACAATTTGACGCTCCTAATTTGTGGGAACAGTTTGGGGACGGCTCCTTCCTGTTCCAACATGGCTGCACACCAGCGCACAGAGCAGGTCCATGAAGACATGGATGAGCGAGGTTGGTGTGGAAGAACGTGACTGCCCTGCACAGAGTCCTGACCTCAGCCTGATAAGGATGGGATGTCAGTAAAGATCATATATGTGTGTGAGCAGACGAGTGAATACATTTGACACATAGTGGATTAATCTTCACTCACAGTGAGGAGTTTCCACACTAACAGCATGTGACTGTGAGTATGCAAATGACTATTTCCCTCTACAACTTTGCAACTTTGGCTGGTCAATCAGTGCGTTAGAACTAATCTGTACTTATTTAATTTAGTTCAGCTTTATTTATATAGTGCCAGATCACAACAACAGTTGTCTCACGGCACTTTATATTTTAAGATAGAACCCTTCAACACTAGAGAGAAAATCCTAACTAGCAGATGATCTTTTATTAGAAAACAGTTGGCAACAGTGGGGAAGAAGACCTCTACTTTTCACAGGAAGAGACCTCTGGCAGAACTGAAGGGGGGTTGAGGGGAAAGAGAAGACCCGAGCATAGAGAGACTGAACAACAAACAAGACAAACACAAACTTACGCCTCTGTAATCTCTGTGAGCCTCTCATTTAAATCATGTCTGTTCACCACTGTATTTAAATCAGACATAATTCATGACCTGTTCTTGTGTAACTACAACCCTAACTCTGAACACAAACCCTAATTTTATGTTTTGGAGACAAAAAAAGGGACTTTTCGGGAAAACTAAATATTTTTTGGTTTGTGTCACTTAGAATTATTACTTTCTTTGTATATTCTGAAGCATTTAGGGTTGAGGATAAGGCTAGCATTGACTGGTTTATTGTTTTGTTATCCTACTACATTCACTGGTTGGACGATCAACCCTGTTACTTGCATGAGGAGAAAAGTGCTATATTAAGAGCCTTCCTGGATTAATCCATTATTTTTGGCAGTGGGAAGCACAGGCTATTTGCTGTGGCAATTTTTGACTGGCCTAATCTAATAAGTGTTGGCACCAGAGCTTTAGGACTGGATGAGCAGCCAGCTTTGACAGGAGGGGCATTCGGGTTATTTCACTTTGCTGATTCATAAAAGAAATAAAACCTAACAGAGAGGGAAAATCTGAAATTTGCTGTGATCACGCACAATAATTCCACAAAGATCCACAGTAAGAAATTTACATTTAAATCATTACTGCAAAAGATGATCATATGTAGTGAATAAACCTGTACACTGGGAAACCTTTAGAGGCAGCACAATAAATTCAAAAATAAACAAACTATATTAAGTTACATCATGAACTAGCACGTATGATCACAACTACATATGCACAGTGTACTAATGTCTAAAGTAGAATAGGGTTCAAAGTAGGAGAAAGTGCACATTTGGACTAATGTACTCATTACACACCGGAGTCACCGAGTGTGAGTGCAGAATCAACACGTTTCCATTTGTTTTGCAATTTTCGAGTGAGATCATGCTTTAAATCTAGTTGCACAATGTGCAGGTCGATATGTTCCAAAATGATCAGGGCAGACGTCAGACTCCATCAGCCTCTCGGCCCCGGTGGGATCAGTGGCCTCCTCGGTCACGCTCAGCTTTAAGCCTAAACTGAATCACTAGCTTGAGGCTGGTTGTCAGTGCAGATTTGGGTGTTTAACTCTGTCAAGGCCAAACTGTGTTACTTAAGTTTACTTAAAAGACTGATGTGGCACAGTGACACTTGGCCTTGAAAGGCTGGTGTCTCTAACTAACTTAATGTTTACCTGTTGCTACACATTTACTTGGACTCCAAAAAAACTGAGACCATGTCAAAGAGGTTGTTGGTGTGGCTGCATTTAGTTAAAATTAGCTACATGCACGTTTCTGCACATTAGCCTTTTGCATTTGGTACATTTACAAAGAGTGTTTTAGGTTGCTGAAATCTGAGAATTTGAAAACTCCTTCCAGGATAAAGAGCTTCGAAAATGTTGTTACTTATGGAAAGAAAATGTAGACTTTATCGTGCAACATCAAATGTTTGTTTATGTTTATCTCACACAGCCTGGTGCTATTGTTTATAAGCTTCTGATTGGCCCAGAATGATATGGTTAGGGTTGTATTACCACCTGATATAAAAAATGAACTTCATCTGTCACCAGTTCTGATGATGACCTGGTAGGTTAGCTGCTTTGACTAAGGGCTTGGATCTGTAGACTTCTTCACTTCCACCAGCACTGTATGACTTTATCATTTTGTATAATTGTACTTCTTCATTTATTTATTGAGTTGTTGATTTATTTATTAGCTTTGTTGGCGTTGCCTTGTCTGTTAACTGTTGGAGCAGGCATGGAAAGGCATGAAAGAGTAAAGTAAACTTAGATTTAATAGACTCTGGCTTTACTTTGTAATTGAGGTTTGTCTTCATCACTGGAGCCTTGTATCCCCAACATATTTTATGAGCCACATTCATGTGTCAGAGCTATCTTTTATATCTCAATCTTGTGGCTGCCAAAGTTGCAGCATTTTCTGAATCATTTCTAGTCCTTTTCACTCAAAGATTATCTTTATCTATTTGTTTTATAGCTTCACTACTATAGTCTGAGCTCCAAGAAGCTTTTGGGAAATCACAGGCCCCAGGTTAGTAACTTTCCAAGCCTGGCTCAGTGCTTGTACTGCAGGGTAAGGAATGCAGTGGTTGTTTTAACATTACAATGGCCTGGCAGGATTCAGCTGTGGTAAACCACTTGGTCCCAGACACCCTCAGACATGCCCTGCAGGGTGCCTCCAACAGTGAGCCTCAGAGATTGGAGGCAATCAGAAATGTACAATAAGATATGTTTGAAAATGTTCCCGAGAGGAGGTTCTGCTGAAAGAAAATCTGAAACGCACAGCGGGGCATCGCAGAAAGTGTTACGTTGTGACAAAATATTATAGTGATACAAGTGAGCAATTTATGCACTGCTTCTTGCAAAACTGAGGATACACACAGCAGGTCATTTGGTAAATATTGTATTTTACAGTATGCTAAACACGCAGCAAGCTTCAGGGCTATCGCTCACACACTGACACCACAACAAAAAAAATCTTACAGGCTTTTCACAGATGTTCCTGGATCGCGGTGATAGAAATTATACTTCATACCTGTGAATTTACCTTGAGTCATGCACAGTGTTATTTAGATTTTAACCATCTGTATAATGGCAATAAAGACATTCTATTCTATTCTTATTGACCAGGAATTTTCTGCTTTAAATTTATTCTATATCAGTCTACTTTAACACGCCCCTGAATGCTCCAGATCAGCCAATTATGAAAACTTTAGCTTTCATACAGGCGATCACACTCTGATGATCAGTTTAGCAAGCGCATGTGATTATCTGTTGAACAATGAGGGTATGAAAAGTTTCTTTTTCACATCAGTTTAGGTCAGGGGTGTCAAACTCGGCCACATGCAGCTCACTTTAGTCTTCAGGGGGCCAGACCAGCGATACCTCTTTTTGTGTCTGTACAGAAGTTCAACTGCACATTGAATCCCAGAGCTATCTTAATATAAGAAAAAAGTGCAATTACAACAGTATGTAATTTTTTTTATACAACAGAGAAAT
>VOQJ01044064.1:0-15037 GCA_015052665.1 Apistogramma diplotaenia
ACACAGCTTTCCTCCATCTCTCTCCCCCTACTTGTCATTCTTGATGCTTACATTAATAAATATTTATAAAATACTTTGTCCATCTCATGTGGCAACTTCATACCCCTGAACCCAATCAGAAAAGTAGGACGTGGAAATATGGAATGTTTTTGTAGGTCAATTTATTTCACATGCAACAGAGCTGACTCGACCTGTGTCACGATCACCGTTAAATATAACCAGTTATTCCTACAAGGCCATTAATTAAGCTAAACACTGAATGAATTGGAGAATTCTGTGGTTGTGTGTGATTTCATATATAAAAGCATAATGATTCGCTTTTGGCTCATTTAGTGAGCAAATTAACATAGCAAGGTACTCAAATGAGACCATTATGTTTGAATATATTAGCCAGTGCAGTGATTATATTACCGGCTTGTTTACAGTAAAGTAACTGTCAAACAAGAAGACTGGCTTGTTGCCATGATTGTACAATGTTCTATATATGATTTTCCAATGGTGGCAATAAAACTGCCTTACATAAAGAAATGCAGCAACACACAAGATTAAGGAAAATTAAGAATATTTTTAGGCGATCCTGGGAGATGGTTTGCCATCTAGAAAGTTATTCCTAAATAGATGCTGAATATCAGTTTTGCACTTAGTTCTCAAATCATAACAGTTAAATATTATTTTTGCTCTCTTAGCTGATCCAGCCCTAACTATAAGCTTTATCAAAAAGGAAAGTTTTAATCTTAATCTTAAAAGTAGAGAGGGTGTCTGTTTCCTGAATCCAAACTGGGAGCTGGTTCCACAGAAGAGGGGCCTGAAAGCTGAAGGCTCTGCCTCCCATTCTACTCTTACTCTTAAAGACCTCATAGTACCATATTACCCCAGTAGAGCACTTCGCTCTCAGATAAGATGGGGCCTGATTTTTCAAGACCTTGTTTGTGAGGAGAATAATTCTAAATGAATGCCAATGAAGAGAAGCCAATATGGGAGAAATATGCTCTGTTTCAGGGAGCTGGCTTTCCACAGCACATCACAAGTATTCTTAAATAAATGAGGAATTAAAATGACTCTTAATTAGGTTTCGTAGTACTTAAAAGTGTGAAAATGTTTGAAGAAGCAGAAGGAATTCAAAAAAGGGCTTTGTAACCTTACTACTAAAATAGCATTGCCTGACTCT
Organism: Apistogramma diplotaenia; assembly: GCA_015052665.1. Classification (NCBI taxonomy): domain Eukaryota; kingdom Metazoa; phylum Chordata; class Actinopteri; order Cichliformes; family Cichlidae; genus Apistogramma; species Apistogramma diplotaenia. The sequence goes on from VOQJ01044064.1 coordinate 1,169, forward strand.
GCTTGACTCTGATTCCACTGGAATCTGAAATCTGTTGATTTCATGGGCATGTCCATGTACCGTAACACTGGCTTTAGCTTGTTGAGCTGAGAGGCCAGCGGCATTTTCTGGTTGTTTGCACAAACCTCTGATCTTTGAAGGGAAACTGATGGGAGATACAAAACAAGCTGTCACCAGAAACAAGCAAATGTGTGAGTTTATCATATTAACAAATTCGTTTTTTAACCAGTTTGAGTGTAGTGTGAAGAAAAGTTTAACAACTCCTTTAGCATATGAGAAAGGGAAGCAATGATGAAGAAGGATATCACCGCCATGCTCCGTTTAATAAAACAGGCTGGAAATAGGTGCAGACTGAGTCAGCATTTTCAGTTCTCTTTGTTAACCAAATGTTTAACCACTTGTTTTGCTAAGACGTCACCTTAATTGGTCATTAATGTTTTAATCCTCCTGTAGATGTTGACAGTGAGCAATGTTATGTAGTGCTCAAAAGCATTTAAGTCATATGTGATTTTGTTTTTGTAATTGTATTATTGTATTCATTTTTAATCAAGATATTTTTCTGAGCTCATTATATGTGATACGTGTCACGGGATGGGACAGCCACTACAAAAATATGATTTTTTTAGAATATGATGCATCACTGAAGCTTCAAAAGAATCTAAAATATTTTAAATGAACTTAATCCACATAACATTGTGGATTGTGCAGAATAATAACTTTTACTGCTGATGCTTTATGTACAGTTTACTAATGATACAGTTTATGTCTGTTACGTGAGGGGATTTGATAGTGTGGACATTACTTGGACTATAGAAATAAGAAACTGTATGCCACATAGGTATAGATAATGTTTCATGTGATACTGCAAATAATGCCATAACTTGTATAGATCCATGTACACTACTCAATATTAGTCCAGGTTTTAAAGTGGTCAGTCCCTTAAAAATAAGCTGTCCTGCATTTTGAACAGAACTAAAAAAAATAGTTGTTCTGAGAAACCTACTCTAGAGAGCAAAAAATTGTTTACCAGGCTGCAAACATGTTTATTTATGTTCTAACATTGTTACCATGGCAGTCTGTAGAGACTGACTTGCTTTTTGGAAAAAGCCAACACGTGGACATTAAATGCTACTAGTTTTTTTCAGCCCCGGAGGCTGCCGCTAGCACCAGACTTGAATTTCAGTGAATATAATATTCCACATCTTTATCTGTAATTTATTTTGTTTGGAGTGTTTTTGATTAATTATTACGTTTCTGTACAGAATCACTACATAAGTCTTTTCTGGGCTCAGGGGGCTTAGATAAATCTCTCTGTTGAACTGCACCCACTGAGGTCACCTTTGCATGCAGCCTGCCTTTGTAAATCAGCCCAACAATTATGTGCAGAAATTAAATGAAAACCACAAATTTGCCTTGCACTTTCATGTACACAGAAACACGCACGGACACGGAGTAGGTGGTGGATGTGAAGCTGAATCACCATAGGAGGTTATTTTGAAGTTTTAAGTTAATTACCTACTATAATGATCCTTCCTTTAGCTTTCCTAATCACTCAGGTCTTCAGCTAGCTCCTTTTAACAAACTCTGGATTTTGTTTAACACATTGTTTCTCTGCAGTGCTGCTTTGATCTGAACACGTTCACAAATGGAAAAAAGGCAAATGAGTCTTTCACATTACCTGCTTCTAACAGCCAGATCAAAATAGCTTGATGAGGAAGACGTATTCATAATAGTTCATAACAAGCATCTGCACTGGCATTGTTACTCAAAAGTAATCTATGACTCTCCGAGTGCAGACAGTGCATGGTCATTCTGATTCAAAAGAGACACTAATTTTAAAAGCTTTTTGTATGCAAAAACATTCAATTAAGACATTTATTTTAGATCTTGCAACGAACCCTCATTTGAGTATGTTTTCAAAAATACTTCCAGCTACCTTCAATCTCAGATCTCTCTCAGGGTAAAAATAGAAAAAGGATACATGCATACAGAGGCAACACTTCTAATTTTGTCTATTATCTTCCACATTATTAAAACTCCATAGTTTCAGCCCCTAAAGGAACAAAAACCTATTTTCCTCACATTTACAAAAATAAAAATAGTTGACAGTGCAAACAAAACCACAGGCTATATATGAGCCCCAGCCCCTGAGGCTCGAACACATGGTGGCTCTAATAAGCAATATCGCATTAATGCCTCGACTTTAACCCCACTGTCTGAATGCATTTACAGGCTGCCATTTTAGCTGGCTGCCTCTAATATACCTGTCTGTCCTTATGAAGCTAATGCCTGGCTGTGTTCCAGTTCTAAAAATGTCAACCCCTCCCTCCAAATGTTTACTTCCCTTATGAGCATCTGTTGGTCACAAGTCAAAAGTGATACTGCAGAAACGCCTGATGCCAACACAGCAGCAGCCGTGTTAAAGTGGAAAGCAGAAGAAGTCAAAGTCTCAAAAGGACTGGCATGCCCTCTATCTGACACCAACTTCTCCAGAGTGGCTTTGCAGAAGTGTCTCAGCTACAGCAGCTGGCACAGTGATGAGATCACCTGGTGAAGGGAAGTTAAATTCACCAAGATGCCTAAAAAATATTATGGTATGAGGGTAAAAGGTGGATTCCTCCTCCTGCTTTTTCATATGAAATACCTAACTCACTAATTAAACAAGAATTTGAAAGATGGTGCACTTTACACTTGTTCTCTTCAGTTTATGTTTTTTTTTTTTTAAGTGACGTTTTTGCTGAATTTCACTGTTGTGTTTGAAAGTTTGCAAGGCCAGGTCATGTTTGTAAATGAGAATTAGTTCTCAAACATCTCACCTAGTAAAATAAAAGTTCTAAAAAAAAAAGCACACAGAGTACAAAAGTTTAAAATAATAGAGCTTAATTTCTCTCAGGGATGTAAACTCTTCAGTGCTGGAAGGTTATCACTGTGGCAATTTTTTTTGTCCTAATGAGGACACACATGCAATATTTCTTTCAGTTTGATGTAAAAACAAAAAACAACAACACAAATTAGTTGAAAAGCTGCACAATGAGACTTCAAAGTAATAGAGACAGTGATTCTACTGTAAAAACATGCACAGGTAGAAACATATGGGGCTACAAGCTTGGCTGCTCATTGCTGCCTTTGTTACCTGTTGAAGTCCAGGCTCTGCCTGCTGGTCTGGGGTCAGCTGTTTCTGTCTTGTTTGCACTTTACTGTCATGCTCTTGGCTTTTTGTGCATTAATGTGGCTATCAGGTAAAGGCTAATACTTAAACGGCTGATGTTAATATGCCATTTATAATAAGTATTTAATACTTCGGTGTTGGCAATTGTTCAGTGTTGTGAATGTGAGCTACTTCAGTGAGAGAAGGATCTGTGAGCCTGTCTGCAGGTGAAACTGTCTGTCAACTGGTATCAATATCAGTACTAATATTAGTAATATCAGTAAACTACCGATTATTTGCATTAATGTGACTGCCCATTCTCAACTCACTGATGATCAAGTGAACATCATCCATGATTTCAGCTTTCTCTGTATTTCTATAACCTTGTACTGTCGTGATCTGTAGGCTTTGTTGTTTTTGGTTTTGAGTCCTTTTCGGGTGTAGTTTTTAATTTTGGGTTTTCTGTATTCTTGTAATTATCGTTAGATCCCTGATGTTTTAAGAATTGTGTTTTTCTTTCGATGAACCACCACCTCAGTTATATTATTGCTCCGAGTTTTTCTGATTAATTTCAAGTTAAGTTTTATTACCCTTCTGTGTGCCATCCCCTGATTACTTTGCATGTAGCCCTTAGCCACAGTCTTTGTCTTCGCATCTGTTTACGTCCCTGTGTGCTCGCCTGTACTTTGCCTCCTCCTGTGGACTTCTGGATTTTGCATGAGCCTGAATAAAAGGTTCGCCTTTTGATTAGTTCAGCCCTACTTTTGGAGGCCTGAATATTAACCCTTTTTCCACATAAAAATATAAATATTGAAGAATTATTCTTCTTTTTCCTGAAAACAGAGCAGTTACCCATGTAGACTTTTATATGTATATATGTAGGTATATGAACTTTTACTTGTTTATTCCATTTATGCAAGTAGTCTCCATTATTGACCTCCTACACCATCATGTTGCTGCAAATTTGAATCTCAACCACCAACTCTCCACCATACCTTCTCCTCTTCACTTTCTCTTCCAGTCCTTTCTTCACAGTTTCTTTTTTTCAACTAATCACAGTATCTTCACATGGGGATGATATTTCTGTTGCTTCTGAATGCATCTGCAAAGCAACTGTAATGTTGCTCTGCCTTGCCTTGCTAGCATGAGTCATGAATGGATGATTGTGCAGTTCTGCTTTTTCCAGATCCACCTGTTCTTTAATTAATTCAAGTGCACAGGTTTGGTCTCAGCATCAGAATCACTCCTGTTAACAAGTGCTAACCCACAAATGACAGATGGCAGGATTAGCACTAACACCTTCTAATAGTGTTAGCTGACATCAGGTGTCATTCTCCGCAGCTGAAAGGCTGGTGATGTTAACTAGCAGATTTTTATTCAGATCAACATCACTACTTGTTATTATTAAATGTGTTGTTAACTGAATAGATCATGAATCATGACGCAGGGTGTTTATGAAAATAAGAAATGGAGTAGTTCTGTAGTAGACTCTGAAGTCTGTTGGAATATTTATTGCTGTTGTCAGTATAATGTTTATTAAGCTTAACTGATCAAGGTCAGTTCTTAAAAATATAACCACAGTATTTACAATAATATTGGAAGGTATGAAATTACTATGTGTGATTATAGTTTCATGTTTTCCTCTTCAGAAATTCAATCAAATGCAACAATTCAGCTCTGAATGATGCAGTGAATGGCGGTCAGCTTGGGGTTGATCTTTCCACACAGCAGTGTGGCTCCTCCTCTATATCAGCTCATCACAGCAGCTGCATCATTACTTGCAAAGCCAAAGAACCGTGCACATAGCACTTCTTCAGAGATGCCCTTCATGGCAAGGCTTTTAAACGGTATCATGTCACAGAAAGCAGCCCCAAACCATAACTGCGATTCACTAAGGTGAAACTTTATGTGATAATCTGATGCTCTGAATCTGGTTCATTTCTTTTTTTATATTTCAGTTAGTTTTCACTTAGTAGCATAATGAAAATTGAAATGGAATTGGATGCATAACTTCCTGGTGTCAAGCTATGGTGAAAGCTGAAAACAAAAGTCAGTTTCTGATTTTATTGTTGTGTGCACTGTGCCCTCTTACAGACGATGAGAGAGTTTGGTTTTGTATTATTTGATCCTTTTGCAACAAAGCAGTTTGGTTTAGCTTCGCCTCGCATCCTGCATTTGGGTCCTTGCACAGCCTAACTGTGACAACATACAGTAAGGACAAGCCTTGACAAAAAAATACCGATTGTGTCCTGTTTGAACCCAAAACATAAATGCAGATATTCTGAACTCACTTATTTTTGTTTAAAAAAATTACAAAAACAAAGAAAAAAAATCACTTGTCAAAGTTTGACAAACTCCAGACAGTGAAGCTACTTTATTATGTTTAAGATTACAGTTTCTGTTCAAGAAGAACAACATTCCCCAAGAATTAAAATGGCTTTATTGAATAAAGAATCTTTTAATGAACTGTATGTGCATGCTCTTGCAAACATATTTATAAATGCTGTATGAGTCGTTCTTGATAGGAAGGTGGGAAAGGTGCACATGCCCACACATTTCTAAGAAAAGCTTTAGGCATTAAAGTAATCACCTGCATGGCTGCTTCCACTTCTGTTTGCAGTATTTCTGACTACCATATGACGGGGAAAAAAACATTTTATTATCATGTGTTTGTACTACAAAGTGAACGATGACCACAAATAAATCATGTGACACATTTGTGACTTTTATTTTCATGTTGCCAGAAGGTGGCTGTGACACAGGTAGTAGAGATGAATGTCCACTACTCGCAGGGTTAGCAGGGTTAGCAGTTCAAGCCTCTGCCCCAAGCTAAAGTGTCCTTGGGCAAGTCATTAAACCCCAAGTTACTCCCTATAGTAAGAAAGCACCTTGTATGCACTTGGTATGTGTGAGAAACATATTGCAGAGCACTTTGTTGAACCCAAGTAAGGTTGAAAGGCACTATAAGTGCACAACCTCTGTAGAGAAGCATTAATTTTTTTCCAAATGCTCATTTTGGTTTATTAAGACCACCTAAACATAGAAAGTCTTCTAAAAAACAAGTTGGTCCCTTATCTTTGAAGTACTCTTTAGAATTCATTCAACTTCTAACATGTGAAATGATGACAGCCAAGCCTGTGGCTGAAATGAGAAAGCTGGACAGACTAATACCAGTTATGTTAGAGCCAGGTCAGAGAGTAAGTAATTACATGGTGAGAGAATAATCTCATTATTTAAAAAAAAGTCTTAGTCATTGCAAATCCTCAGTCAGGTCTTTAAAAAAATAGATAATTACTTGTTAAATGCTGCAAAAGGTTAAAAGAAAAAAAGATCATAATGTAAGATTAGTGACAGTGATATAATGACAATAATAATTCAAAATTACAGTCTCTTTAATGCCTGGAAGCTCTGTCTGAGACTGGGGGCAGATTATAGAAACATTAACTTCTTTCCAGAGGCAATTTAGCTTGCAGCACAACTTACGAACACATTGTGATTAAGTCTGCAGTCGCATATACAATCAGTGTAGCCTGGGATGGCACAGAAGTAAATTGCTTCAACTCCATTCTGATATATATTCTGATATGTGCTAATTAAGGATACAAAGACAGATAGGCTGTTCAGAGCCGCACTAAATATGCGCCGTGTTAGTAACAGAAATGTTCTCTTATTTGCAGAATCATCATGTGCGGCTCTGCGTCATGGTGCTGCGGTGTTTTGGTGAATATGGGGTGTTACTGGTCTTTTATCAGCCACAGTAGGTCAGATGGTTTTGATTCAGTGTGACCCCTGAGTGACCACGTTTTCTTGAAAGATGCTGAAATCCTGCAGCACTGTCAGATCTCAGGATGGTGTCAAGCCCTCGGACTCCGTGTCACCTTGTGGATGTAAACAGAATAAGAAATATAGATTTTTAACAAAACAAAGCATGGACTTTAAAAGAGGTTTGCTGCAGATTGTCTCCGGAGCGTGATAAAAGGTGACTGGATTCCTTTAAGTTTTTTGAAGACGTTTCACCTCTCATCTGAAGGGCTTCTTCAGTTCTAAAACCAAATGCTGGTGAGTCTCAGGTAGGAGTTGTCCCAATGGAGGTGGTCGTTGACCCGCTATTGCTCATGTGCATAATCACCTGCACCAAGGTGCAGAAGAAGGCATGGGTCATTGAAATCAATGGTTTTGGTTGAAACCACTGTGAGACTTCACCCCATTTTGTCAAATAACTATTGAGTTCACCTGAAGGAAGGTCAGAGAGTAAGGGAGGGAGCTCAGAACTACATTGTAGATGGGTGACAGTTGGCATAAGACTCCAGCTCCTCTGTTTAGTGATGGTCATTTTTCCGATCATCTGTTACTCTTTTGAGAATGCCAAAATGTGACATTGGCCTCCTCAGAATAGTGCCCTCTATCCTTTAGTTTTACCAGGGAGGATAATCGGTTACAGTTCCTGGATAACAGGTTATTGTTCCTGGGAAGACAGATAGTTTAAAAGAGGAGTAAAACAAGCCATGTATGACCTCTGAACGACGATCATTGAACAGAGGTGGTGGATCATGACACCAGATGTCACCCATCTGCAATGCAGTCCTGAGCTCCCTTTCCAGGCGCCTGAGCCCCTACTCACCCCTTCCTTCCTTCAGGTGGGCTCAATAGATCACTTGATAGAGTGGGGCAAAGTATCAGAGTGGTTTCACCCAATCACTCTAATGACCCATGCCCTTTTTCACACCTTGGTGCATATAATTATGCACATGAACAATAGTGGGACTCGCCACCATTTGGTTTTAGAACAGAAGAAGCCTTTCAGATGAGAGATAAGCTGTCTTCAAGAAACCTAAAGAAGCCCAGTTGCCTTTTTTTCTCCACCTCCAGAGACTACCATGACCTGGATGACTGATAACCTACAGACATTTTGCTGAAGTTTATTATCAGATATATTCAAATAACAAGGGTTAACAGTTTTATATGTTCGATTTTGAAACTGTAGCAGATACATTGGTGTAATGAAGTTATACTTACTCTGTTCAGTGATTTGTTGGCAGATCCAGCCATGTGTGCATGTTAATACCCACAACTGTGGGTCCTTCCAATGGTTATAAAGAGACAAGAATGAGAGTGAATGGAAATGAGAGTTAGCAGAGCAAAGTCCAGAGCTAGCCCCAACAAACCAAAGGAAGGATTTAATTTGTGTGCAAGAGTCTACACTCCCAGTTTGTTGCTCTCCTCACTGTTGCATGTGTGAGTGTGGGAGACAAAACTCAAGGCAAAGTAAAGAGAGGACAGTGGAGCGGCAAACAGCAGCAGAGACTCATTACTTGGCTTGCTTTATCCTATCACAGCCATTTAGTGTGTGGTTATATTGTTTCTTCTTTTAAGAGGAGGCAAGATTTCTGTCTGTAAATGACTCACCTTTTTATGTTACTTACCAACATAATAAGGAAATATTATCTATTAAGGGACAAATTTTATGCTTATGCATGGCACTTTATGATTGTGGCTTTTTTAATATTCAAAGAGGGGATGGTAATTTTCAAAGGGAAACCCACCATCCATCCATCTATCCATTTTGTGCTGTTTGCCAGTATGCAGGTCACAAAATGCACAATACACAACATCATATGATGGGTTATCAGTATATTTCCAAGATATATGCTGGTAACCACCCAGCTCCAAGTTGAAGCATTGTATGGCACATCATGATCAGTATTCCTTGTCAGTCATGTATATTTGTCTTTATGAAAATGCAGATGTTGCATTGTTTTAAATTGTGGGGTTTGTTGTTGCATTATCTCTGTTCATTTTGTAACAAATGGTCTAATATATCCTGTCCTAAAAGAAGTTAAAGAATACTTAAGCACATCCCCAAGCATTTAGACTAGCTCCTTCATTGGCAACAAATTTGATACTTCTGGGTCATTACCCGCAATGTGGAACCATCCCCAGTAAAAATGACTGTGATCGTTCTCACCTTTTTTGCCTTTTTGTTTTTAGAATCTTCCCACAGGGCCCTTTTTATAACAGAATTTACACATGTTCACATTTTTTGCAAATACCAAAACACTGTAATAAGGGTTACAAACATCTGCTATTTCTCAAGCCCAGCAATGCACAAAATAAAAGTAAAAATAGCCATTAAGTCGTCTGACGATAAACCTGTGCCGATACTATATGTCCATATCAAAAACACACAGAGTGTGATGGAGATTTATTTGCTTTGTAGCCACACTAATAGCATTGCTCTAGGGATGTAAAGTCATTTGGTGAGTCCACCGCTTTGATCCACACTGACATATCTCAACTGTTGGATGGATTGTCAAGAACTGTGGTATAGATAGCCAAAGTCCACAGAGCATGAATCCTAATGATGCTTTCCATCATGATAATTTATGCTTGCTCCTATCCTCACTCTTCAATCTTCCTGCCCTAGCAGGGAAACCAATCTTCCTCCACTATCATCAAGGTTGTTCTAGTTTCTTAAATGCGCCTGGGAACAAGAGAACACTCCCAAAAGAGCTGAGAGCAAAGATTCAGGTGTGTAGCTTGCAGAAGTTTGCAGAAGTGGATGGTAACGCCCTTGTTGTCAGTCACTAAGTGCTACAGTTTTTCTTCTTTTCCACTTTTTTAGCAGTCTGAGTTTATCTTGGCTCATTCAGGAAAAAATGAAACACTATAGAGCTCCACAGTTGCAGGCACCTAACAGAAGGGATGAACCAAGCTACACATAACAGACCACTTAGCCAAGAAACTATTTTAAATGAGGAATTTTTTTTACCAGCTTCTTGTTGCAAAAATACATCATTTGCTCTCATTCCTTTAGCTGAATCTATAAAAACGCCAAAGATAACACAGTTTGATAGGCATTAAAAAGTTTTTTTGCACCAACAAGTTCATTCCCAAAGAGCTATTAGTTGAAATTTTGGCATATCTTGGCATGATGTGCAGTGTGTCCTTATAAACAAACGGAGGAGTAACAGGCCTAAAAAAACTCCATCCACAACAGGTGAACAGTAGTTGAGCCAGTGGCGTTGATGACTGATGGCATTCCACCAGATTTTGATCTACAATGTAATACAATCTGGAAATCTTCTGACTGCCAGTGACTTCATTCACAGAAAGGCATACCTGGATAGATAGAAAAACATGGAAAATGGAACGCAGTCAGTCATGGATCGGCCTCCCCAGAGTCCGGACCTCAACAGTATTGAAGCAGTGTGGGATCATCTTGACAGAGAACAGAATAACAGGCAGCCAACATCCAGAGAAGAGCTTTGAAAGTCCTTCAAGAAGCCTGGAGAACCATTCCTGAAGACTGCGTAAAGAAATTACAAGAATAAAGGTGGCCAGACCAAATATTAACTTCCAGGATTAATAGAACTGCACAAACTCCTCATATAGGCAACTGTATTTTTGCAGATGTTTCAATAACTCAAATATCCAAAATGCAAAGAAATAAAAGGTGACTTTGTACAGTACTTTGCATCTACTAATACTGATGCAATAACATCACATCATGAAGTGAGCTTACATGTGTGATGACATCACCACACAGGTGTGAGGAGAAATCCAATTAGCTAAACAGATTGAAAACAAACCCATCCATCCGCACGTTCTACTACTTATCCAATCCAGGGTCACCGGGGGGCTGGAGCCTTATGTGTGTCTATTACAGGTGTGCAACCAGGAAGTATGAATATGAAAATTTACACACCAAATCTTGACTTGTTTTACATTATTTGAGATTTGATCTTTGCACGTGTGTGTGTGAGTGTGAGTGTTAAACCAAAGAAACTGAATGCCCTCTTAGGTTAAGTGTCCTATAGGGAAGTTTGTTTTTCAAGTTTGTAGCTCTCAGTGAAGCAAAGGCCAGAAATAAAAAGAAAGCAGCAGACAGAGGTTCATTAAGGTACAGACAACCAACTGTCCACACTATCGTTTTTCCAATAGAGTTGGCTAACCACTGCTTTGGGTGATTATAGATTTATCTATCTCTGCTTCCTCTTCACACATCACAGGCCCTTGCTAAATGTTTCCCTTTGGGAGTGAATTGAGGGAAGTTGATAAATTGTGCTCATGCTCAGGAGGCTATTAACTGATTTCTATGGACATCAGGCCACCGAGAGTCATTTGACCATGACCAGTGGTTGTCTTTGCATTATATCACTATTGTTATATTTAATGTTTACATTTGTATACACAGTGTAAACTAGTTAAGTCAAATATATTAAAAATCCATGAACCTGAGATGTAGCAAATAAAAGCTACTGCCAAAAACATAAACACTGAACAAAATTGAAAAATAAGCAGCGACTTAAAGGCAGCTGCTAGGATAATAATCATGACATGAGAGTTACTTAATGTAAAACTACTCTTTACATTAAGAAATGTGTGATGTGAAAGGTTACAAACTATATGAGGATTCAATGAAGTGATTTTTCCGCTCTAAGAGTTTCGGCATCTTCTAGTACTCATTTTCGTACACCTCATTTCTAACAGCAGCAGGCAGCTGTTTTTTTATACCCTGATAGGCCCACTGTATGCTGCCTGCTCAGACCCAATAGCAGACACAGAAAATTACAGACTGAATGGTGTAGACAGATCAATATCGGCTGAGCGGTGAAAATGTTCCTTCGAAGTATAGAAAGGAAGCTAAGCAGTAGGTATACTTCCATTTAGTGACCTAAAATACAACTCCAAAAGAATGCTTAATAACTTATTACAACGCTGTGTTTACCTCTTTCTCCACTATTCAGTTGGCTAAATAAAGAATGATTACATCATAAAATATTATTTGAATAATATTAGGCTGTGTCACTGGTAAAACTGTGTCTACTAATCAGAAAGTTCAATTCCCAGCTCCCTGCATATTTAGGTGTCCTTTGGCATAATACTGAATCCCAAAATGTTTAAAGGAATAGAACAAAGTGCTATATAAAAGTGTGTGTAAATATGTATACTGTTTCAACTAAGCGAATATTAAAATGTAAAAAGCAGACAACAAAACCTTTAAGTGAAGTCTATGTTGCACCTTAAAGATATCAGAAATAATATAACCTTTGCAAAGCAAAAACAAAAGTAAAAATGTAAATAGACTGGTAGCACTTTATAATACTGTGTAATTGTCAGTTTACACTTGCCTGCTAATACCAGGTTGGGCCCTGTTTAGCCTTCAGAACGACCTAAATTTGTTATGACCCAAAATCAACAAGGTGGAAACATTCCTCTGAGTTTTTGGTCCATGTTAACATGATAGCATCACACAGTTTCTGCTGATTTGTCAGCTGCACTTCCGTGATGTGAATCACATTCCACAACATCCCAAAGATGCTTTATTGGATTGAGATCTGGCAACTGCGGAGGCCATTTGAGTGCAGTGAACTTGCTGTCATGTTCAAACAAGACAGCTGCAGAGTGGATGCTAAGACTTGGCTATTTTGGATTCATAACGGGAGAGGGGTTCAAAGTGCTACTATAGCCAAGTCATTGAAGAAGTGTGTGAAGTTTGATAGGTCTAGCTTGAACAATATGCATCTATGATGAGAATTTGAACATCCTAAGTGATACTGTTCAGTTGATGTCGCATTCACAAGAGTTTCAGAAAACCTGACGTCTGACCCTTTGCTTGAGGTCAAAGTTACCAAGATTTGAACTAATGCAAGACTGTTAGTAGATACATCTGTGATGTGAATTTGAACAGTCTAGGTCACATCGTTCTAGAGTTACGGCCATTGTTAAAGTCCTTGTGGAACAGACACCGACGCCAAGGCTAGGACAACAGCTCAACTTTTTCTTTGAAACAGCCGAACTAAAAACCAGTTTGAGATGATTTGAGCTTTGTGATACAGCATGCTGTCCTGCTGCCTGTGGTCATAAAGGGATGGAATAATACCGAGGTAGGCTGTAGCATTTAAACTATGCTCAGCTTGTACCAGTGAGCCCCGTCTCCCACATACCTTTTCACTAATATCACCAGCATCAACTGCTGAGCCAATGCTGGATGGATCCATGCTTTTGTATTGTTTTTAGCAACAACTTTTGAGTCTTCTCAGGCTTTGAGCCAGAAAGAATTTTCAGTACAGCGCAACGCCTGCCGATCAACATAGCATGCTAATGCTAACGCTAACCACTGAGCCGGTGAAATTCTCAGCCCGGCGCAACGCCAGCCGATCAACCGCTGGCTAGCAGCCTGCTTCTGTTGTTTAATTTTGGTGACTCCTGTGAATTGCAGCCTCAGCTCCTCTCTATTTTCAGCTGAGAGGAGTGGCACCTGGTGTGGTCTTAAATCACCTTTTTTCCTCATTCATATGTTTTGTTTGAACTCCAGCAGGTCACCCTGACCATGCCTACATGGCTAAATTCAGAGATTTGCTGCCAGGCCGATGTTTGCATTAATGAGCAGTTGAACAGATGTAGCTATTATAGCGGCTGGTGAGTGTCTGTTGCTATGTTCAACCAAACTTTAGATTTAATTCTGAAACCAAAATCTAGAAAAGACTGTGAAAGAAGGAGAACCTCATTAATCTTAATCTTTCTGGGGTTTTTTTGTCTTTGCATTTTTTTACTGCACCAAGGAGACTTGACCCTCCTTCAGTGGGTTCACTCCATTATGAAAATTATCCCACCACTACCCCCACCCCCCCCCCCCCCCCCCCCCCCCCCCCCCCCCCCCCCGCCCCCCCCCCCCCCCCCCCCCCCCCCCCCGCCCCCAACTCTTCTTTTTTTCTTTT